>JAODPA010078811.1:0-15580 GCA_025585075.1 Nepenthes mirabilis | reverse complement strand
AAAATAATTATTTAAAGAGTATTATTCAATATTTAAATTTCAATCGACGAATTTTTTCAATCCAATGGCCCAAATGCGTCTTGGATCCAAATTTCGAACAAATTCGAGTCAAGCCGTCCGTTTGAGTCTGGTTCCGTCCACCGAGCCTAAATTCTGCACACCACAACTACGAATAGGAAGTCGGGTAATAGCGGGATGTCCCACCGAAAACACTCCGACGTTCAAATCAGTAAGCAGCTTTCAAAATAAGAAGGTAGATGCAATGAGATGCGATGAGTGTTTATAATGTGGTGGTGCTCTTGTAAGTAGAGAGGTTTTTGTTGCTCATGATGAGTGAAATTTTTAAGTACTGTGTTCCCTAGAAATGTAGTAGCAAAGAGAGTGAGAGAGAGAGCACTAGAGTGCTGAAAGCATAAGAGCTTTTGTTGTACAGGGCTTTTGCAGGCAAATGAGCATGTGCCCTGGAGTGAGAACTCCATGGCCTTTTATAGCTATTGTGCTACGATGCCTTCCTTGTACAAAAGGGTTTGATTCCCACATTCTATTGGGATCGTTGCCTTTTCTGGCATGGAGCCCTTATAGCAGTAATGGTCGCTGGATTGATTGCTTTCCTTATGTGTTTTGTAACCGCTAATGTTTCCAACAGAAAGGAAAAGGATTTCTGGCGCCTTCCTTCAGGAATGCGTATTGAATCTACTGATGACTGTTACAATAGAGATTGCCTTCTGTGAAGAGCGTAAAATAAGGGAAGAAGACTGTTACTGGTCAAGGAAGAACGCGTGGGCTAACTTGGGCTTGGCCCACTTGGGGCCTGGTCTTCAAACGGTCAACTAGTCATACTTTCGGTCAACGGAAGTATTGACCGTCCTATGAGCAAGTTGTCCGTCCTACTCTTGGTCTTCTCCTAGCTCATTAGCCTTTCGTTCGGTCAACGGCTGGCGTTAACCGTCCAGGTGCAAATGGACCGTTGTGGATCTGAATCGCTCATCCTTCTTGGGCCAACCCATTATTAGCATATCCATCACTAGCCCCCCACACTGATGGTCTGAGACTCTGGCCTCCAGCATGTTCAAGATGGGATGCAAGTGACTGGGTTACCTTCCTGAGGTGACTTGGTGATGAAACTGGCAATGACTCAATCTGCTGATAATGTTGCTCGCAGTTGTTGACCGTAAAATTAAGATTCAGAGAGCTGGCTGAGAAGATTGTTGACCAAATTCGTTGACCGTCTAGGTCAAAATCCAGAGAACTACTGAAGAAAGAGTTGACAGGATTCGTTAGCCGTCTGTATCAGAAATTGTAGAACTGCTGAAAGAAAAATTAACCGTATTCGTTGACCATCTGACCAAAATCTGGAGAACTTCTAAGGAAGTGTTAACCGGATTCGTTGACCGTCTAGACCAAAATCCGAAGAACTTCTAAGGAAGCGTTAACCGAATTCGTTGATTGTCTAGGCCAAAATCCAGAGAGCTGCTGAAGGAAGCGGTGACCGGATTCGATGACCACCTGGGCCAAAATCCGAAGAACTGCTTGAAGGAAGCGTTGACTAGATTCGTTGACTGCTTGGGCTAAAATCCGGAGAACTGCTGAATGAAGTGTTGACTAGATTCATTAACCGTCTAGGCCAAAATCCGGAGAACTGGTGGAAATTGAAATGACGCACCATCATGCCGCCGGACTATTAGTCAAAAAGTTGGCCACATGTCTGCATGTGGTGAATTTGCAATCGCGGTAATTAATGCCCCAAAGAATCTAATTCATCTGCACCCTTTCAGGAAACGACACGTGTCAACAATGATCGGCACACGTTTACGAGACAGTTCTCCTTCTCTATCGTTCACACACCTTTAGGTATTCCGTCTGTTACGTTTCAAACTTTCCACACTTTCTTTCCTAAAAATTTTCTAAATGTTCTACAACCTTCTTGCTCCTATTTCCACGACACCTTCTGTAACCCAAATTGCTTCAGTGATCAAAGCCAGTGAAGTGAGGAAGTTGTACATTGAGTACAACATTCTTAAGGCGATCGTCTTCAGAATGCCCGGCGAGGGAGACAGGGCGTGTTCCCCTCCCGAGGGCTACATCACCATATATGAGACTCACTTGAAAAGTGGGTTACACCTCCCACTTCCTAACGAGCTGCTAGATATTTTGACCGCCCATCAGATCCCCATAGCACAGTTTAACACCAATGCTGTGCGTTACTTGTGTACACTTTGCATCTTTCTCCCCCAACATTCAAAGCTGTTGACGATGGATGCGATCAAAGTGATGTTTCAGTTCGTCCAAAGTGGAAAGTAGGTGTCCCTGTCCCCACAAGGACTCCAAATCAGCAGTGCTATATATGATTCCCTAAAGAACTGGAAGAACCGGTTCTTCTATATTCATGTGGACGAATTATGGCCCTTGGCCAGAGACAGAGGCAGGGTGCCTGATATTTTTACCGGGACGCCCACCGACGAGAAGACTGCTGCGGTAGAGCCGCTTCTGAAGCTGGTGGTGGGCCATCTTCCAGAGTTCTGGAGAGATCATTTAGTTTCTCGTGCGGAGGCCAAGAAGGTACGATGGGGACCACCTCATCCGGTGCAGAAGATAAAGATGCCTTCTCGTAAGATGAAGGCTAAGGCCCTTACGATCGAGTCTACTAGCACACCTTCCACCAAAGAAGCTCTCAGTAGTCCAAAGCAGAAGAAGGCAATGACGGTGATGCCTTTTTCTTTTTCCTCCACAGAGCCAGATTATGTTTTGGCTAGCTGGTTCACTGGAGTCGGGGACAACTCCAGTGTCGGCAGTGTCGAGGCTACTGTGGAAGCATACAATGCCAGGCTGCGCTCTGCTGTGAGTAGCGTCGTTCTTGTTCTATTGCAGCCGGAACACTTGGCGGTGTAGTTGGATCCACTTGCTGAGCTTCCTGTTGTGCAGGTTAATGAATTATTTGAGGAGCCAGCTGCCGATGAGCTCCTGGAGACACTTGAGGTGCCAACAACCGGAGAGCCCCTAGAGGTGGTTGGCATTGGCATTGAGCTGACGGAGGAGCCTGCCGAGACGGATGGCCTTACTGTGGAGTTACAGGAGGACCCTACGTTGGAGGTTTCTGTGGAGCCTGTCCAAGAGGTTACTATTTCCAGTCCTCCTCCGCCAGGGCCAAGGTTTTCTAGCAGGCCAGTGAGGCCGGATTGCAGAGTCTGGCAGGTAAATCTTCAAAACCTTCCCTCCCTTTTCTTCCTCTGTTGTTGTTTATTTGGCGCTCTTGGCTTTTACAGGATGAGAGAATAATGGGCGCAGTCAGTAAGAGACTGTGCCAAAGGGACCTGGTAATCTCAAACCACGACAGAAAGATCGCTTAGTTCGAGGAGGAGATGGAGCTGCTCAAAGCGAAGCACCAAGAGGATACAACTGCCTTTCAAACTGTGATATCAAGCCTGGAAGATGAGAACGTCAAACTGAATGAGGAGATCGCCCGGCTGAGAGAGGAAGCTGACCGGGCGGCGAGGCATACTGACCAACTCTCGAGACAGATGACATCACTAGAGAACGAGTTGGTCACTCGTATACGTCCCCATGAGGTCTTCGAGATGCTATGGGCACGGGGGTGGGAAGGCGTCAACCAGCCGGCGCATTACACAATTGGTTGACCCTAGCTTTCCAATTGAATTTCTTAACCCAGCAAGCCATTCTGCCCAACGTCACGAGAAGCTCATGGGACAGTCCCAGAGTGGTCAGGGGCCACCGCCGTCTTCTCCTGGCGGCTCTGCTG
This sequence comes from Nepenthes mirabilis, assembly GCA_025585075.1. Classification (NCBI taxonomy): domain Eukaryota; kingdom Viridiplantae; phylum Streptophyta; class Magnoliopsida; order Caryophyllales; family Nepenthaceae; genus Nepenthes; species Nepenthes mirabilis. The sequence goes on along the minus strand of JAODPA010078811.1, from coordinate 11,823 downwards.
CTCTGTAGATTTTATACCCTTACATTTTTGAAATTGTTGTAATTGTACAGATTAAATCAATAAAATTGGCGTTTTATTGATTTTCTGTGTCTTTACCTTTGTTGCTGTTTCAATTACTTGTTCTTGCGTTGGCCGGCCGACTTGGTATATTGTACGCAAGTTGGCAATCTATATTGCAGTGCTTGAGACGTTTGTGGCGCTCTCTGATAGATTTAAGTCCTGGAGAAGACATCAAGATAAATTCAAACGTCGTATCAAGTCAGTTCTACACTAGCGCGTGAGTAAAGGCTTGGTGACACTGCCCAAGTGTGGACTTAGGCAGCCAACTTTGTATGGAGTACTTTGTTCCTATAGACCGTCGTTGACTATTTACGCTATCTCATTATGAAGGAGGTTATCATGTATGCTGTTTAAGCCACCTAAGATTTTAACCACAAACGGACCACTTGAATGATCAAAGTTTAATTCGACCATCAATAAGTCGCCTGGTTGACCAGGGTTTAAATCCGACCGCGTAAGAGCCACTTAAATGATCAAGATTTAATTTGACCGCTCATGAGCCGACTGGATAATCAAGGTTTAATTCAACCGCTCATGAGCCGTCTGGATAACCAGACTTTAATTCAACCGCTAATGAACCGCATGGATGACCAGGGTTTAATTATGAACAGGTGAAAACCCACCCAACTTAGGAGTAGTCTAGGTCGTTTGTATAACCCTGTAAACATACACACATGCATATGGAACAGAAAAGGAAAGAAAGAATAACATGATACAATGAAAAAAGCATTCCTGTTATTAATATCGACATGTTTATTATAAGCATATACGTGCAACATGGATGACCTACCTGAGCCCTTATTGAAAGTAGCGCTTGAGGTGGATCGCATTCCACATCTGTGAGACCAACTTACTGTTCTGGGTTCAGAGTTTGTATGCTACATTCCGCAAAACGGCCGAGGCTAGGAAAGGACCTTCCCAATTCAGAGAAAGTTTATTCCGGTTGGTAGTCTTACCCGTAGCGTCGATACTTCGTAAAACCAAATCCCCAATTTCGAATTGTCGTGCTTTTATCTTCTTATTGTAATAGCGGATGACTCGTTGTTAGTAGGCTGTTGTCCGCATTTTGGCAGTGTCGCGGGCTTCTTCCAACAAGTCTAGGTGTTCTCGAATTTTCTGGGAGTTACCTTATGGGTCGAAGGACTCAACCCTAAGATTTGAAAGCTCAATCTCAATCAAAAATTATTACTTCAGTCCCGTAGCAGAAACTGTAGAGCGTCTCGTGAGTCGGTTCCTTTAGAGTCATCTAATAAGACCATAAGACGGAAGGTAGCTCGTCGACGCATGAGCCCCCTACGTCCTCCAACTAGGTCTTCAGACCGTGGAGTAGCATATGGTTTGTAACCTCTACCTGTCCGTTGGCTTACAGGTGCACCACTGAAGTATCAACCAATCTGATGCCTAGACTAGTACAATACTTGGTGAAGCGTTTCTCAGAGAATTGGGTTCCGTTGTCAGTCACAATGACATCGGGAATGCCAAATCTACTGACTATGCTCTAGCGGACGAATTTTAAAGCATTGTGCTCAGTAATCTTGGCCAACGAGGCGGCTTCAACTCACTTCGTGAAGTAATCGATACCTGCTATGATGAATTTTCTTTGTCCCGTCGCAATCGAAAATGAGCAGAGAATATCGAGCTCACAGTGCGCAAAAGGCCAAAGAGCTTGAAGAGATCTCAACTCAGTAGACAGTTGATGGTGAAGATTATCGTAGAGCTAGCAATTTTCACACTTCTTCACGAAGTCAAGGATGTCCTTCATTGTCGGCCAGTAATATCCCTGATGTATGATCTTGAATGCTAGGTTTTTGCCACCGATATGCAATCCATAGATCCCAATATGAACTTCGCTTAAGGCGTAATCTACCTCCTCAGGAGTTATGCACCGGAGGTATGAAGTCGAGTAGCCACTACGATATAGCCGTCCATCGACTATGGTGTACCAACCGACCGTCTTCTTGATCCGCTTGGCTTCGTCTGCGTTGTTTGGCAGTGCTCCATCTGTCAAGTATCTCTGGTAAAGCATCATCCAACTTTCCGTATTAAAGATTTATGTTGCTTCCTATTCCTTCGTGCTTAGAGTGCTCAGGACCTCCCGCATGTCCCTCGAATATTGTTCTCAATTTTTGGCTGCCGCTGCCCTGACAAGTTGGTAGGCCTTCCAGTTTTCAGTTCTGGGGATGTGGACCAAGTTCAGCTTATTAAATCTTTGAATGGCGTCTTTCACCTTAACCAAATATTTAGCTAAGTGAGGGCTGTACACCTCGAAAATCCCGTTTACCTAGTTAACAACCAGCTCAGAGTCGCTGTAGACGGTCAATCATTTGGCGGAGCACTCTTTTGCTAGTCTTAACCCTGCTAGTAGGGCTTCATACTCGGCAACATTGTTGATGGCTGGGAAAGTCGAGTTTAAGGGAGTACTTCACCTTAGACCCATCTGAGGTCCTTGGGACCACTCCGGCACCACTACCTGAGTCCGTAAACGATCCGTCTACATTGAGAACCCATTTTGGCTCTTCCCCGTGTAGTCCTGCGTCCTCAGTGGGCTGTTCATCAGGAATTGGTGTCATGGTCTCAACGATGGAGTTAGCCAGAACCTATCCTTTGATGGCTCATCTAGGCCGGAATTCAATGTCGAACTCTCCCAACTCAATAGCCCACTTAACCAGCTGTCCGAAAATGTCGAGTTTCCGGAGTATGCTCTTCAGTGGCTCGTCGGTTAGAATGACTACGCGATATGCCGAGAGTAAGGTCTTAATTTTCGGGCGGAGAAGACAAGTGCCAAAGCTAACTTCTCTGCGCATGGGTAGCTTGCCTCTACGCCTGTCAACGTCTTACTCATATAGTAGACCGGCGACTAAGAGTCGGAATCCTTGCATATGAGGACAGAGTTGAGAGCCATCTCCGATACTGCCAGGTAGAGGTACAGCTATTCTCCATCCTTAGGTGATGTCAATAACGGCAGACTAGCCATATACTGCTTCAATTCGTCGAAGGCTGCCTGACATTCTACAATCCACTGGAATCCATTTGTTTTTGTTCCCCTCGGGGCCTTGAAGAAAGGCTGGTACTTGTCCATTGACTTGTCCAAAAAGCGAGATAAGACTGTCAGTCGTCCGGTTAGCCTCTAGATATCCTTGACACTCCGCGGCGGAGTCATGTCCATAAGGGCCTTAATCTTCTTCGGGTATACCTCAATCCTCATTGAGAGACGATGAAACCCAAGAACTTCCCCGAAGACACTGCGAAGACGCACTTTGAAATATTTAACTTCATTTGGTACGTGCAAGTACCTCGAAGGACCCAGCCAAATTGCGAATATGGTCATTGGTGGTCTTGCTCATGATTAACATGTCGTCAATATACACCTCCATATTGCAGCCGATCTGTTTCTCGAATATCTTATTTACGAGCCTTTGATAAATGGCACCCGCATTCTTCAGACCAAACGGTATAACCTTATAGCAGTAGGTGCATTGGTCTATCTTGAACGAGGTGTACTCATCGTCCTATGGGCTCATCCGGATTTGGTTGTAACCTGAGTACGCATCCATGAAACTCAGTAGCTCGTGTCCAGATGTTGAGACCATCAACAGATCGATCCTGAGCAAAGGGAAACTGTCTTTTGGGCAGGTTTAATTAACGTCGATAAAGTCGACGCACATTCGCTATTTTCCGTTACTTTTCTTTACCAGGATGACGTTGGAAAACCAATACGGGTACTGGACTTCTCTGATGAAGCCAGCGTCCATCAGCTTCTTCACTTCCTCCCGGATGGCGATGAGTTTCTCCATGGAATAGTTCCTACGCTTCTGCCTGATGGGCTTGCGGTCGAGATCGAGGCTCAACTTATGGACCATTACTCCAGCCGGAATCCTAGGCATGTCAGCAAGAGTCCACATGAAAACGTCAGGGTTCTATCGTAAGAACGCTATCAGCTCGTCGGGCAGTGTCCCGGTGAGTGAGCTCTTGATCTGTACGCATCTCTCCGGATCCTCCGGATTCAGTGGGATTAGATCGACTGTCTCACCAGACTGCGCCTGTTGCAGGGTTGCTTCATCTTGATGGTCAAGCTTTCTTGCCGCCTTTATGCTGCCACTCGGATCAATCTGGGACTTATAATATGTCCGTACCGTGACTTGGTCACCCAATGTCACTTATACCGCAAGCTGTCGGGAACTTCATTTTGAGATACGGTATGGAAATGATGGCTCCGTATGTTGTTAGGCATAGGCGGCCTAATATAGTGTTGTACACGGAGAGCAGGTCAATGACAAAGAAGGTAAGTGCGACTCGCCGTTCTTGGGTACATGCTCAAGATGACCTCCAACTGAAACGTTTCTTGGATAGCCACTGGTTTGTTGTCAACGCCATAGAAGAGGCCTTCGACAGGTTTCAACTGACTCTTTTAAACCAAGTTTAAAACATGTATCAAGATAAAATAAATCTCGAAAACTTTCATTATATACGAAGACTCGTTTCAGTTGGTAGTCAACACTATCGTCTAAAACGAGCGTTGATACAACAATAGAATCTGCATGGAGGAAGATTACATGGCTCATGTCATTATCACTGAAGCTAATGAAGTCGTCTTCTATGCGCTGCTTCTTCCACCCAATCTGCTACTCCTTGTGATCCGCAGGGATCTTTACCGACCGAATTGTAATCATGTTGACCACTTCAGTCATGACCCGATTCCGAGGCTAGGAAGTCTCTGGTCCTTTCCCGCCTGAGATACTAGAGTTTTGTCCAGAGTTCCTAACGAATCTAGTGAGATGGCCCATCCGGATGAGCTCCTCGATCTCCCGCTGAAGCGTTTTACAATCTTCTGTAGAACGTCTAGGAAATCAATGAAAATCACAGTACTTGGTTGGATTTCCTTTCTCTGCTTTCTTAAGTAGTTTTGGCTACTTGAAGAATTGCTCCCCACGGATCTGCATAAGGATGTTGGAGCACATTTCGGTCAAGGTGTTAAGTTGATTGTCCCATAATCCCTTTATTCTGGTACTCTAGTCCTGTGTTGCTTCCTATGGGAGTGATCATCACCGTTGTGCTTCATCTTTCCCTCAGTTGGAAAAGAGTGAGACTGTTCGGTCCTTTAAGAACGCTTAGCCTTGTTAGCCTCTTCGGCTACTGTATAGGATCTGGTGATAGATTCCACCTCCCGAAAGGTCTGCACATTCTTATGTGCCGGGTGCCTCAAGAAGTCCCCATGCGTTAAGGTAGAGATGAAACTACCAAGCTTCATCTCTTCCATAAGCCTAAGAATCCTTCTGGCCTCTACTACGAAGCAATCCAGGAACTTTCTCGGATTCTCTCCTTACTTCTACTTGATGTGGGAAAGATGCCATAACTGCTTCTCTTTCAGGTAGCTAGAAGCGTATTGTGCCAAGAATATATCAGTGAGCTCTCGGAAGCTCTGGATCAAATCTGATGGGAGATGATGGAACCGAATGTGGGCATCTCCTTTCAACGTAAGAGGAAAGTAATAGCATATTGCTGTATCCTCCAACCCCTGGAGACTCAAATGGGTGTGAAAATGATTTAGGTGATCCATAGGATCGGCACTCCTATCATAAGAGCCAAGGGTTGGCATCTTAAACTTTGCCGGCAAATGACGATTCAAGATCTGTGCTGTGAAGGAGATTTATCCAGATCCATGGTGTGTTCGTCATCCTTGAACACGGGATTCAAGATCTTCTCCAAACCTGAATCTGTGCGGGAGGCGTTGCCAGTCTTTTTGAAGTTGAAGTAGGTTCTCAACTATGTTTATTCTTTGACGTGGCAAGTAGCCGGTTGGCTACTGCCACTAGTGGATCTAACAATCCTGAGGTTCCCTCATGAGCCTGATGCCTGGTCTCCACCGAAGAGTATTGGGGATTCCTTCGCTCTGGATTCTCCTCCGGAGTTCTACTGCCCAAACGTCCTTCGAGCCTTAGACAGCTCTGGGCGTGTGAAGGCTCCGAAGCTTGAATGTCGCCCGGCTTCCTAGTCTTCTTGGATGGCTTCTTCTTACCTCCTCTCCTGGAGGCCGGAGCAAGGACTGCCACGAACAAAGCCCCCTACTTTGTATTTTCCTGGCAGGCTCAAAGCATCTAAAGTATTTGATTCATGTTGTTCATTTATTCTACCAGGTTCTGAAAAAATTAGACGGATATTCTGTTGACCACCCCGTTAACCAGGCTACCAATGTAGTGATCCTGGTCAGGTGTGGCCGCATCTCTTGCATGACCACTAACTTGCGCTCTGGTGTTCATCATTCTGATAGATGAAACTAATTGTGGAATTGAACAGGGAAGCTGTTGTGAAAAGTGGTAGGCTTTTCGTAACGTTTCCACAGATGGCGCCAATGATGTATTATAAATCCAAATTTCAAACAGATTTGGATCAAGTAGTCCGTCTGAGTTAGGCTCTATCCACCGAGCCTGAATCCTATACACCACAACTACGAACAAGAGCTCAAATAACAGCGGGATATTATCCCACCAAAACACTCCGACGCTCAAAGTAGTAAGCAGCCTTCAAAGTAAGCAGGTGGATGCAATGAGATGCGATGTATGGATGCAATGAGTGTTTGTAACATGGTTGTGCTCTCGTAAGTAGAGAGGCTTTTGTTACTCGTGAGGAGCGAAATCTCTAAGTACTGTGTTATCTGAAAACGTAGTAGCAAAGAGAGCGTGAGAAAGAGAGCACTAGAGTGCTGAAAGCGTTAGAACTTTTACTGTATAGGGCTTTTGTAGGCAAATGAGCACGTGCACTAGAATGAGAACTCCATGGCCTTTTATAGCCATTTTGCTGTGATGCCTTCCTTGTGAAGAAGGGTTTAATTCCCGCACTCTGCTAAGATCACTGTCTTTTCTGGCGTAGAACCCTTATAGCAATAACGGTCGCTGGATTGATTGATTTCCTTCTGTATTCTATAACCGTAAGGGTTTCCAACAGACAGGGAAAAGATTCTAACGCCTTCCTTCAGGGATGCACATTGAATCTGCTGATGACTGTTATAATAGAGATTGCCTTTTGTGGAGAGCGTAAAATCAGGGAAGAAGACTGTTACTGATCGATGACGAACGCGTGAGCTAAACTGAGCTGGCCGACTTGGGGCCTGGTCTTCAAACGGTGAACCGGTCATGTTTTCAATTAACAGAAGTGTTAACCGTCTTGGGAGCAAGTTATCCGTCCTACTCTTGGGCTTCTCCTGGCTCATTGACCTTTTGTCCGGTCAACGGCTAATGTTAACCGTCCAGGCGCAAATGGACCGTTATAGATCTGAGTCGCTCCTTCTTAGGTCAACCTATTACTGGTGTACCCATCATGCCCAAATAAGAGAAATAGGATCCTGCTTCTCCTAGGAAAAAACAAGATCCCTAAGTCCACAGTTAGAGATTTAAAAATAAAAAGGCAAAGATAGCTTCTTTATTTAAAAAAAATATTAACATTCAGTTAATATTTAATACAACATTAAAAATAAAAACAATTTGGAGGGCTTTTTTAAAAATTTGAAATCTCATCAGTTAGATTAATTAATCCAGCGGATGAGGAGATGCAAGGACAGTATTTCCTGTGAATGATGGAGCCCCCAGGTTCCACTAATTAAATGGTCTTTTTTTTCTTTATTTTATTTTTTCTGATGAGTGAGTTCAGAAAACAATTGCCCCATCATCTTTTTTGCTGAAACTATATTAGATTTATCGTATGAACAGTATTAATCGATCGACAACTACAACCGTATAGGTCAAAAAAAATTGGTAGTCCTCAGCCAACCAAATATTTCACTCAAAGAAATATAAAAATCAGTTTCCACATCACGATTTTTGCATCTTCACCACAAATTTCTTGATAAGCATTGTGTGATTCGCAGTCAAAATGCTACTATGCATACTTAAATAACTTTCAGAAATGTAGAATTTTCTATCAACTATATAATAAAAGAACATAGGAAACAGTGATTAAAGCACATCAAAGGTGCCATCTCAGAGGAAAAACAATGCTCCTTCTGCTCAAGGTTTTCATGCTCCTCATATAGTCCCTGTTTAGATTTAAGCATAAGCTCTATACAGAAGCTGCAAATTTTTTTACCTCCTTTTGTTCCAAACAATGTGAACACCAAAATGCTCCATACATTTTTGCGCCTGTAGATCGAAGATGCCTTGCAAGAGAAATAGCCAGAGGACTCGACTCCGTAGCAATCTCACTATTATAAAATGGCAGGTCAATTTCTGTCGAGCTGTTTCAGAGAGAACAAAAATCTCGTGTTACTAGTGATAGATATCATAATTCCTAATAAGCTATAGCAGAGATATGCCCACATAATCATCTCTAATATGTAATGGTAGAAAAAGAAATACCATCTTAATCATCAGGGAATTGCCTGAAAGAAGCCATAATTCTTCCTTTTCTACCTCATTTTTGTTCATTCACCAGCATGGACAAATATATTGGTATCAGTCATGATGGTATAAGACGATACATATCGTTTTAGGATGTATTAGAGTTAATTTTCTTTTGTACTTGAACCCTTGGAAAATATCGTCTAATATATTACAAAATATCAGCTCATATATAGTAATATACTGCTGATAATGTGGTATATCGCAATTTGCTGCGATATTGGAGAGGTTGATACATATAGACAAAATATTTTCATTCTCACTAGTATAAAATAGTAGGTCAATTTCAGCCGTGCTAATCAAGAAAAAATAACAATCTCGTGTTACGTTGATGGACATCATAATTCTTAATAAACTACAGCAAAGATATGCCCACATAATCATCTCTAATATGTAATAGTGGAAAAAGAAATACCGTCTTTTTCTCCAGGGAATTGCATGAAAAGATGACATAATTCTTCCTTTTCTACCTCATTTTTGTTGATTCACAAGTATGGATGAAAATATCAATATCGATTATAATCATATATGACAATACGTATTATTATCAAGAATATTAGAATTAACTTTTTTTGCAATCGAACCATAGGAGAGATATCAGCCAATATATCACAGAATATCAGCCGATATATAGCAATATAACCCTAATACGGCAACAACATGATTTTGTCGCAATATTTGATAATATTAGTATTTGGTTAGTTGATACCGATATTTATTAATCGATGTCAGACTCCATGCAGACCAGCAATAGCATTTAACCTTTCTATCTTTCAGGAAACATAAACAGCAGGTAGAAATACAGAGAGTTCATGCCATTGTCCTCCGATACCACTTCAAGCATCAGGCTACATAGCACGAATGCCTCTTCACACCAAACTAAAATGTAAAATAAATCATGCACTCCCACAACCAAAAATAGGCATAAAATTGAAAGCAATACAATAAAAGGGCACAGTTGAATCACCTAGGCAAGACAGGTTTGACAGAATTGTAGGATGTACTCAGAACTGCTAGCAGAAGGGCAGCTGTACATAATGGTAGAGCCACCACCTTTTGCGCCTCCTGAAGTCCAAAATCCTGCAACACAAACCGAAAGAAGAAACGTTGTTATTGTTGTGATTTTTTTTAGCTTAACATAGTAATCGTTTCTCTTTTTGCCTTTTTCTATTTGCACCTTCAAAATGATAAAAAACAAGCTGAATGACAACATAGCTGATGCCAAACAATAAGAACAGGACGATCCAGCAAATTTAGTGTTCAGAATGTACAAAAAGTAAGCACTGGCAGTTGCCATGGAAGCAGCAGTTGAGAGTAATATCAAACGACCATCACTTTGTTTGACTCTAAAAAGCAAGTTCCCTTCTGCCAACTGCAAACTAAGAACCAGAACAAACCCATAGGTAATCATTCCCATCAATGGAAGAGGAACACCTGGCAAATGCAAAATCATGATGATTGATATCCTCTTTCAAACATATTCCTGCAATGTTATTACAGTACATTTGGAAGTCAAACAGTAGGTCATTTGGAACAATTAATAATGGATCCAACTATTGGAGTTGGTTCAGGTGTGAGAGAACATGGCTAAAACTAGAAGATACATAAAAGGCAAAATGATCATTAATGAAAAGAGATGAAACTGTTTTGTTCCAATGTTAGCTAATTACAAGAAACAAGTCCAAGTGGACAAATCAAAGGGACCCATGAATGAAAATATCATTCTCGGTCTTAACTATATCAATATAAAATATATCAGACAATAAGTATTGGACATATCGAAAGCAAAATAACTTCTACAAACCATAAATTAATAAGCAAATATCAGTCAATACATTGACTATATCAACCTATATATCAGTAAAATGTCGGGTATATCATATCCAATACATTGCCAATGCAGTAACATACCGTAATTTTACTGTGGCATTGGAAATGCTGGTATTGGGGGCCGATATTAATATATATTGGCCAATATTGTATTCCATTAGAGGCCTCATCTATTGCTTAAGCACAAGTAACAATATTGAGCATTAATACCAGAACACACTTTAGAACTTATTCCTATTAGATTGATGTTATAAGAATCTTCCATCCGAACTCCAAAAGGGTGAGTGGCCCATCTTCATTTTATGAAAGTACTATTTCAATAGAGTTACAATTTTTGCCCATCAACTTTATGATTTATACAATAATACTGTAGGTAGCACGTCTTTAGAATGAGAACGTTCTCTTGGTGAAGTTGTAAAGTGAGAGCTGCACTTATTCTCAAACTTAGCTTCGTCTCAGCAGTTGCAGCAGCCAACACCTCCACTTGCTCGAGATTCATCATGTAAGTATTTCAATTGTGCATGCAGTCAAATTCTCATCCCCATTTGATCAAACATAAGAATAGGAAGAAACAATCATAACCATTTCTAATATGAGCAAATCTACACAAAGAGGAAATGGAACCTGGAATCCGAGTGATATCAAATATGTATGGCCTTAGCGTAAACCTGAACCATGGTGTTAAGCTACAAACTCATGCCAAAAGGATTTTAACTTTTTTCAGCAGAGAAACTCATCTCATATGCCTCACGTGAAAAACAAGGATAAGAATATGAATTTATTTGGAATTGAGTTCATTAACTCCCTGATAAAAAATCAGGATTCACTGTTGGATGAGGGCCTGTACTGTTTATATGCTCTAATCTAATCCTTGGAAATGAATTATGAGCAACAGTAAAATCGAGGAGAAACCTCTACCGAAAACGAGCGAATAATCACTATTCAGGACGTCACCGCAAGTTCCACCTCCAATTGGACAGAAGGCATCGGAATCAGAGAGTTTGAGATACGTCAAGTAGCTTGTCTCTAGGAACCCCAAGCCACCGATTCCAGCACACCAATTGTATGTAGAATTGTGCGCTGAAGATGGAGAAGAAGAAGATAAAGTCTCTGCATCTTCGGAGGACTCGGCGTCTGGACCTGGCCTGGGTGAGTAATTCGCTCGGAGCACCATAAAACCACCCCGATAGTCGTCGCTCTTCAAGGCAAACTCAAAGGGAATTCAACAACTACATCCACAGTTGCTCAAAGAAATAGAGAAAGAAAGTGTCAGACAGTTACCTTGAATTTGGTGACGGAAGGAGCGAAACGAGAAGGTGAGAACTGAGGTGTCGTCAGGAAAAGATTTGGAGACGGAAAGCTAACGAAGGTCGCCATCACCCTCTCCCCCATTACCGCTTTACTCGCTCCTTGGATTTTACGCCGCTCTCCGTGGAATCCTCGGTCGCATACGGAGAAAATAGAATCTTACTCCCTCTTTTTAGATGATCAACTGCCCAGACGGAACAAATAAGATCAACTCATTATTAAAAAAATGATAAAT
>JAODPA010078800.1:0-27324 GCA_025585075.1 Nepenthes mirabilis | reverse complement strand
TTCTTGATGCTTGCTGAGCTCTAGGCTCACGTTTTCATGTTTTATCCCTTCAGACTAGTGACATGGATACGCTTGCAGGAGCTCGGATGTGATCGGGCTCGGATATTCCTTTTGGCGAGTGGAGATATTACATTTGGTATATTTTTGATCTCGAGGATATGTTATGGTTATTATTTATGGCCGGATGGTAGCCTTGATCATTGTATGTAAAGTATTGGAGTTATTGCATTATGTGGATGAGTTGTTGCAATTTGAATACCTCCCTTGTGATCATGGTTAGCAGGTCATGTATTATTTGTCCGGATTCATATCCGATGAGATCTTGTGCGGATTTTATTTATATTGGGTCATGCATATGTTTGATTGTCACATCCGGGATGGGTTATTATCGTTGATGGAAATATTATTAATGATTTTATTTTTGACCTGCGTACGTTGTGGTCCCGGGTCGTGACAGGTGAGCAGCAAAAGTCTGATGGTAAGGCTGAAGATGAACGAATACGAAGTCATCCACTTGGAATTCTGGGTCCATTCGATGCGTGTCTTGCTAGGTTTTCATATGGATCTGCGCCCTATGGAGGTTCTCCTTCAAGGCTGTGATTGTAGTAGCACGGCCAGTTAACAAGTCGTCAACAGCAGCGACGGAAGAAGAGCCTTGAAACATAGTCCAATAAGGAGGGTGGCAGCCGGCCATATACTACTTCGAAGGGCGTTATATGGATTGATGAGTGCCAGGCTGTGTTATAACTCCACTCCGCCCATGGCAAGTATTTTACCCACGACGAAGGATGTTTAATGGTAAAACAACGAAGATAATCCTCTAAACATCAATTCACTACCTCCGTTTGGCCGTCGGTTTGAGGGTGATAGGCGCTGCTAGCTGTCAGCCTCGTGCCTTGAGCCTTGAAGAGTTCCTGCCAAAATGTGCTCATAAAAATTGGGTCTCGATTGGTAACAATGTCGATGGGAAACCCGTGTAATCTGCATATGCCCGTCACGAATGTCTCTGCCAGATTCAGAGCAGTAAAATTAGTGCTCAGGGAAGAGAGATGTACATATTTGGTTAGCCGGTCAACTACTACCAATATCACTGTTTTGTCACGTGAAGGGGGCAAGTGGGTAATAGAGTCCACGGAGAGGGATTCCCAAATTTTTCCTGGGATAGGCAGAGGTTGTAGGAGTCCTTGCGGCGCAGCGGTAAGAGCCTTGACTTGTTGGCAGACCAGACATTGAGCTACAAAGGCTTGGATGTCCTGGCGCATGCGCGGCCAATAGAAAGTGGCGGCAATCCTGGCTATGGTGCGGCGAACTCCAGCATCTTCTCCGAGGGGAGAACTGTGATACTCTTGTAGAATTAGTTCTGGTAAGGTGGACTCAGCTAGTACCATTATTCGATTTTTATAAAGAATCAGCCCGTCATGCCATGAAAAATCAAGGTATTCTTCTGGCCATTTCTGGATGGCTTGGATCAGCTGAGCAGAGTTCGAATGCCGACTATAGAATTGGCACAATGCTTGTAACAGAGCCACCACTAGGCGAGAGATGGCCTGCAATGCTAGATAGGCGCCTTCTGTGACTCTAGATAAGGCGTCGACCAGACCATTTTTCCGTCCCGATCGATAAACAATTTCAAAATCATATCCAAACAGTTTTGGCAGCTAATGTTTCTGGTCCGAGGTATGAATAGCCTGACTTAATAAGTCTCGAAGAGGCTGATGGTCAATTTGAATGATGAATTTGGCTCCTAATACATACTGATGTCATTTTTTTTACTGCTTCAGTTATTGCACTGAGCTCTTTGGTGTAGGTAGAGGATGACAACAGCTTAGGGGATAGCTGCTTACTAAAGAAGGCAATGGGGTGCCCCTCCTGAAGCAGGACGACTCCAATTCCAGTTCCCGAAGCATCAGTTTGAATGATAAATGGCTTGGAGAAGTCACGGAGGTCCAGTATCGGTGTGGTAGTGAGAGCTGCCTTAAGGGCTGAGAAAGCTTGATCTGCTTCCCAAGTCCACAGTAAGGCCTGTTTTCGTAGTAATTGTGTGAGGGGAGCTGAAATATGAGCATACCGGACAACAAAACACTGGTAATACCCAGCGAGTCCAGGGAATCCACGCAAGTGTCTCATAGTGGTGGGTGTTGGCTAGTTCTGGATAGCTTCAATTTTTGCCGGATCCACTGCCATGCCTTGCTCTGATATAATGTGACCGAGGTATGTCAATGATGACCGTCCAAACTTACATTTGGATTGCTTACCACAGAAAGAGTGTGCCCACAGAATCTAGAGGACCCGGTTGAGGTGCTAGAAATGTAGCTCCCAGGAAGCGTTGTAGACCAGAATGTCATCGAAAAACACCAATACAAATCTTCTGAGTACCGGTTAAAAGATGGCATTCATTTCAGCCTGGAAGGAAGAAGGGACATTTGACAGCCTGAAGGGCATTACAAGGAACTCATAGTGTCCCTCATGAGTCCGAAAAGCTGTCTTGTGTATGTCGTCAAGGTGGACGCGCATCTGATAGTAGCCAGTGTGCAGGTCTAGTTTAGAGAAGACATGGGCACCATATAACTCGTCCAGCAGTACATCTACAATGGGAATGGGAAACTGGTCCTTCACTGTGATGACATTAAGTGCTCGATAATCCACGCCGAACCTCTAACTCCCATCTTTTTTTTACAAGCAGGACGGGTGATGAGAATGGGTTTGTGCTGGTGTGTATAATGCCCTCTTCTTGCATGTCTTTGATCATTTTCTCAATTTCTATTTTTTTGAAAATGTGGGTATTTATAGGGCTTAACATTTACTGGAGTTGAGTTGGGATACAGGGGAATACGGTGGTCGGTAGTACGACTGAGTGGTAGTCCCTGGGGTATGGCAAAAAAATTTGCATAGCTAGAAAGGATGTCGTAGAGTGTAGTGAGGGTGGAGGGTGGAACATCATTTGGGAAATGGGGTGCAGAAGAGGCTGTTGTGGAATTGACCTCCAGAGAAGCATCAGGGACGGGATGGATGGTAAGCTAAAAGTATGAAGCAGCTGAATGAGTCAACTCCCCGCATCGCAGCTGGCCCATTGACAGGGAGGAGATGGAGGCCGGCTGTAGTCCATGAAGGATAATACAAGCAACCGCATAATCAAAGCTCATCCAGAGAGCTTTGTAGTTGAACAGAACGGGTCCGATAGTGGACAACCACTATATTCCCAGCACCATATCAGCCCCTTAAATGGGTAACAAATAGATATCTACCTTAAATTGTGTCTGGTCCAAGGTGATACAGACATTAGCATAGAGACCTTCACATTGCAAGGAATTGCCATTTCCCACCGTGACATTCAAATGTTGAGATGGTTCAATTGTCAGCCCCAAATTCTTGGCCAGACGAGTTTAGAGGAAATTGTCGGTGGATCCACTGTCCACTAAAATAATTACAGTATGGCCAGCTACTATTCCTTGTAATCGCAATGTAGAGGGAGCCGTGTGTCCTTCCAAAGCATGAAGGGAGATGGTAGGGGTGTCTTTGGCGTTTAACAGTACTCAAGTTGTGGACTCTGGTGCTGGGAGTGGTCCAGTGGGCTTGTCCGAATTACTATGCTCATCCTTCGGTTGGGGTTTCTCCTCTTTAGCAATTAGGCACAGGAATTGTTGGGGCTTGCAGCGGTGACCAGGCACAAATCGTTCATCACAATTAAAGTACAAGCCACGTTCATGGCATTAAACCATTTCAGCGGGGGTAAGTTTTTAATGGGAAATTTGGGTGGTTGTTGTGAAGATGGGGAAAATTTAGGGGAAGGTAGAGGGTTGGTCAGGGGTGGTTTAAAGGCTAATGGATCGTGATTGTGGCCGGGTCCGGCGTCCAATTTCTCCTCCACCAATTTGGCCATGCCAATGGCATCAGGTAAGGAAAATGGCTTTAACAAAAGCAACTCATGCCAGATGTCATCCCTCAAACCAGAGAGGAAACAATTTAGGAGATTAGTGGAAGTCAAACCTGTGGTACGCGTGGAAAGGGTCTCAAACTCGGACATGTACACTGTGACAGTGGTAGTTTGTCGTAGCTTGTAAAGCATTGCTTCGTGATTAAGGTAGGAGGAGGGTCCAAATCGGAGCTCCAGGTCTCTAGCGAAGAGCTCCCACGTGGACAGTTGCCTTGTCGAAGACATCCACTGGTACCATTGGAGAGCAATACCGGTCATGTAAAAGCCGACAATTGTGAGCTATTGGTTTGGTAGCGTATCATGATAATGAAAGAACTGTTCGATTTGGAACAGCAATCCCAGCACATTTTTACTGGTGAAGAAGGGAATTTTGAGTTTATGCAACCGAGGTTGGTGAGAGATTTGTAAATCGGAGTTTACATGTGTCAGAAGTTGTAGGGTATGAGGTGGAAAAGGGGAGAAAACAGGGGGAGAAGTAAAAATTGTGGTTGGTGTTGGAAGAAGTGGTGGATTTGGGGTTTGTGGTGAGGGTTTCTCGATTCGAGCTAGAGATTGGCGGATTTCATGACGGAGTTCATGGAGTGTGTGCTATAGTTGCTCTGCGATAGAGGTGTTAGAGGCGATTCTGTCAGAATGCTTCTGAACGGTTGCCATCACTGCCTTGAGCTCTGTAGAAAGACCGGCAATGGAGTCCTCCAAGGCTTTATAGCAAGTGGCCATTTTCCTCTGCCATGGCTCTCAACGAGAGCACCTTTGATAAGCTTAAGCCAGCGGCTAGTGAGACAGTAAAGTGAAGGGAAAAGGATGGAGAGCTGACGAGAGCAGTGAGCAAAGAAGACTCGAGAATAGAAGGGAATAGAAGAGGGGAGAGAAGAGTATGACAGAGAGAGAGTGTAGTAATGATTCTCTGCCGTTTTATTCCCTTTTCCTCACTCATATATACGTGAATGTAATTGTAAGCAGTATAACAAACATAAAAAATATTTAACAATTCTAATAACAGAATATAGAAAAAAATATATCCTAACAGAACCAATTATAATATTTGAGAGGGATCCTAGTGTATTAAATAAAATCCTGATATTTTTTGGGGATTCAGGTAGCGCAGGTACTCCTCCCGACAGCCGGTTGGCTAAATGATGGCGCAAGTGCGGTTGTAGCCGTGAGACCCGTAACATAGGTCGTTGTGGGTTCGGGGGGTGTCCAACACCCCCACCGAATCCGGTGGTTGTTCGCTCCTGCTAGTGTCGTCCTCGTCACGCCTCTCCGCATCGTTGAAGTGAGATTTCAAATGTTTTAAATCGAAGTTTTACAAATGTTTTTTCTGGGAATACAATTCTACTACTGCCGCTCAACGTCCGTTGCACCTTTGTTTCGGAAATTCTCTCTTTATCTGACACCAAAACTCTTTGATCGCACAGTTTCATCATTTTTCGCCATTTATTTTCTCGTTCTTATATTTGTAATTCATGTCTCGTGAAATGTTATATTTATTTTTTCGTTCCATCATTGCACCTATGGTAGCTCTGTCTTGCTGGTTTTATAAATTCCGTAGTTTTCGTCGTCATCAAGTTCTTGACTTCTGTTTTTGCTTCCAGAATTTAATAAAAGCTAAAGCCTCTTAGTTCGATGGTGGCAGAGACCGGTTTCCTTTCCATAGTTTGACAAAATTTCTCCCATTCACCAGCTAATCGGTTTTGTGAACCTAAATATAAAGTAAGCCAAAAAGAAAGAAAGAGAAAGAAACCACCCTTTTCCCCATTCTCTTAATCTCTCCTAACTCTGGGTTTTGTTTTGTTTTGTTCATTTACTGAGGGTGTCGTTGATGGGGTTTGAAGACTTTGAACCGATTTTCGGTGAAGCGAAAGCAGAGGGTCCAATAGCAGATTCAGCTCCATTGAATCCCTATTTGTTTCATGTTTATGCACCTGATCCGTCTCACCTCAAATTTCGTGCCAGTGATTTTCGTTCTTATACCTGGGAATCTGTTCAATCGCTTCACCAGCTTGAGGACATGGTAAGTATTGCTTAAACTATACGAAATGGAAGCTTTATCCCCCTCGGACCCAGAAAACGGAGAAGAAAAAAGTAAAACTGCCCATTTGCTCTGAGAGGGTATTTTTCGTTGCATCTTCTGATGTGGTGGTAGCTCTTACTGGGAGATAATTACTCTTCAAAAAGGGTTTCCCCCTTTCTCAGTTCTGTCACAGCTGTTGATTGATATGTCATCAAGGAAGGTGCCTAGCTTGTCTTGCCCATTGTCTAAAGAAAGCCGAATACTTGGAACCAACTGCATCTAAAAGTTTAAGATATTAAGTCCCTCGTAAACATTTTCGGGTTTTCATCATAAAGGTTGATAAGTAATCCTTCACTGGAGCGCCAGAGACCGTGGGATGCGACGGGAAAGGAATGGGCCCATGTTAAGCATGCTTGAACCCTGTATTAGGTTCCCAAAGACCCTGAATGGCTATGGGAAAGGTGGGCTCAACCGTGGGCTATACTTGGGAGGAGTTGGAGACCTAAGAGGCCAGAACCGATTAGTTCACCTCCCTAGTTACTCTGGTCTGCGGCCTGTAAGACTTGAACCCGGGTCTACGTCCTCCAAAGAGGGCTTTTTGGCATCCTTGATTAGTTGGTTAAAAGTGTCCATTCATGTAACATTATATTGGTTTTTTTTTTTTTTGGGTGGCTTGGAGAATCCCTCAAAGAATTCTTACTTGATACTTAACTTGAATTTGAAAAACAATTTGAATAGAGACGGGTTAGACTATCAAACCTTATATCTTGATTCTACATATCACAAGATGAAATAAGAGGTTAAATGATATAAGACTAATTTTTCGATATATCTTTTAATGCTCAAGTTAGTAACTTTTCCCAAAAACTAGGAAAAATGGTAAGGAAATTGATGATGTGAGAGAGTGGAGAATGGAGGACTAGGCTTTGAGAAAGTAGAAAATGGAGGGCTAGGCTCCGAATTTGATCAAGTTTTAACTATCAAGAGGTCTTGAGTTCTATATTTGTAGTCTCAATTATCCCTCTTTTCTGAAGAAGTGGGCTAATTTTATAGCTTTATTATCAGTCAGTGACAGTTTTTTGAAGATGAACAATTGACCATAATTGAAGTCACTCTGATGGAGAATTGAATAGTTTAGTTGATTTATGCATTTTGAGTTTCATGTTTGTCTGTCGAGTGAATTAACTACTTACTTGATTTAACAATTTATCCTTCGATTTATGTAACCATTCAATGGGATTTAATCATCCGGTTTAATTAATCATTTAGCCATTCGAAACCTCGGCTTTTAATATACTTAACAGTACGACTATTCAGTTGCTCAGTGGTTCGGTCATAATTGGCCGTTTGACAGCTTGGTCAATTCTTTATTGATCCATACTTAACTTATATTATCTATATTTGATTCTAATAGCTTGGTTGATTTAAACCTATTCATGAATTTATTATTCGTGGGCCTCTTATACGAATGGGTCAGGTTAGCCTTAATTTTAGGTGATACCCAATAGTAATCCCCCATGCTTGGAGGTTGAATTTAAGTTTTGAGTATGTTAGAATAAAAATTTGAGCAATCTGTTTTGAATGTTGTTCGAATACTTCTTCCAATAGAATCTTAATCAATGCTTATTCATCATTGATTGATCTTATCAATCAATGCTTGATTTCTGTTATCTTGATTAAGATTCTTTGACTATTTGCTGTTTTTTCTTTGCTTCAAAATGCATCATTTTATAGCTTATTCTTGGCTATAAAGCTATAAAAGGAACCACTCTCATTTGATCCTTATCCAAATTGCAAACCTCATAATATGTTAGGGTTGCTTATGCTTGGTAGATTAAAGAGAAGAGAGTTCACTTCGATGCTTTGGCATTCCTTTAGGAAATGTTCTTGAAATTTATTTTGGTTATTCTTTTTTACATGGGAAATCATATTGGTTTTCCTCTTTTATGCAGCATCCTGAATCGGACTGATTTTTCATCTAGGTAGTTGCTCTTAATGCCATACAACATTCATTGTGGAGCATCTAGTCTTCTACCAAACATTTGGATGAATCATCTGGTTCAATGTCTCTTGGCTCTTGTACTGTGACGTCTTCATTAGCTTTATATTAATCGACCGAAATCGCTTGATTGGATGTTGAATTTGAGAAAGGTGGTGAATTTTTTGGACGCTCGACTTCTTCTGTTGAGGTTCATCCATGTGTTCTTTTTTCTTTAAGCCAAAAAATATGTCTTGTATTTGCATGTATCCATGAATAAAAAAAGAATTTTTATTTGTGCATTCAGATTATAGTTGTTAATATGTTCCTTTCATACTTTGCACTTGTATTCATTCGCATAGTATTGTAAGTTGCCGAAAGTTTAGATTAATAAAGTTATCTGATTGAAAAAATTCCTTTAATTATTGATTTCAATATTTCAAAATTTTTCGAATATTAACTCGATATTTTGACAATTCAGACTTCTAACATTTTGGTCTTCTGACAAATCAGGGCTCTTAATTGAGTAATTCAAAATTTAAATTGTAGGAGTCTCCTTGGCTTGTTTCTTGAGACCAACTGGATTTTTGAACATTGGAGTGCTCATGTCATGGTAATGATGATTTTTGAAACTGAAACGACTCGCATGTGGCGCATTTAACATAGTATCAGCCGGCTTTTAAAATGCACCATTTGGAATTATTTCAATACGTAGTGTTTTAGCTTTAACTTGAGAGCAAGATGTGCTATCATTTGATAGATGTTGAGAAAGTAACGTGTCGTTTAAATTAGCATTATTGTTTAAAATGTATCGTTTCTAAATTCGGTTACCCTTTCAAATTCCAACATCAGTTACTTTTCATTTTAAAATTCTAGCTGTGCATTCTTCTATTTTACGTTAAAGTGCGACCCTTTTGATTTCTCTATTCTTTGTGCTTTCAATCTCTCATAACTCTGCAAAGCTCTCCAAATAATGTTGCTGACATTTCTTCTTGCTTGACCATAGATGATATAGTTGACATCTATGATAAATACAATATTCCTTTTACTATTCCTTTTCAAATCCCTTCATTTGAGGAGAAGGCTTGCTCTTCGAGAAATGACTTCATTGTTCTATATTAAGCATATCTGAAGGATGACCTTCAGATTCCTTAGCAAGAGAATTCGTTGAAATAATTGAGGCTCTTGAAATATCCATCGTTCGTCTCCATCCTAACAACATTAGATATATTGTAACTTTTTGTGTCTTTTTCCAGCAATGGAAACTAAGATTGAACACTCGGATGGCTAAAGTTCTTTTTCGTTTTAATCAAGAAAGTGATTAGATGTCTCTAACTTTTAGAAAGGAGTTCAAAATAAGTGGTAGAAACTTAGACTCAACAAAGAATTAGAAAGATGGGTTCTTCTACATTAAAGGTTCCAATAATTGGATTTTGTCGAATAACTGAGGTAATGTTAAACATGTGTTTTTTGGTTCGGTTATTGAGGACAAACTTTTTATGATTAGATCTCTATTTGATCTAGTAAAAAAAATGTAGTTGTGTTGCATAGAATCGGTAATTTTTTGACCAAGTCTACTCTGGATGTTGTTAACTGGTAAACTATCCTCAGAGGGGAGGCTGTTATTGATTTGCCTCCCTATCTATTTAAAAGGAGGAAGGGCATTTTTATAGACTCTTCTCCTAAAGCTAGTATTGACCAACCCAATGTTGTTGCAGTAACTTTATCGGTTCCTCATTCGGATGATGATGAGATTTCGAAGATTTTTAATGAAGTTTTGAGGCCTGTGTATCTGAAATTATGACTGAGATGACAGCCATAGGATCTACACGTCCATTAACTTCAACTATTGTCTCTTCTCCTGCTAGATTTTTTGAGGATGTTTCCGCTTTAAATTTTGAAGAAAAGATTCCCATCATTCCTTCAAGGGAGGGATATGATTCTTTACACCATTCCTCACATAAGGATGAGCCAGTTAATGCTTTTATCATTGTTAAATATGTGATTCCAATCTTATTAGGCTCACTTGCATCAGTTGAGCTAGTTCTTCAGCCTTTTGCAACTCGGGCCATTTCTCTAGAACCATAAAATAATGATGTATATATTATTAAAGGATCTGTTATTCATTCTTTATTATCCTATCCGTGCTATATGGGTTCTGAGGCTTCATATGGGGCTCCAGATTTTGAGATTCCTTTGTATCGTAGATGTTTGCATCGTTTTGTTAGAGCCGCTCGTCTACACCAAACCTTAATGAAGCCGAATCATCATGAGATTTTACTTCCAAAGAGGGTCTTCCAACTCGAGTGAAAAATGGAGGACTAGGCTTCAAGAGAGTAGGGACTAGAGGACTATTTTCCAAAATAGATTAAGTTTTCAGTGTCAAGAGGGCTTAAGCTCTATATTTATAGTCTGGACTCTCCCTTTTTTTAAGGAGAAGTGGGCTAATTTTATAGCCTTGCCTTATAATTTTAAAGGCCAACTTTTTACTTTCCATATGCGCTCTATATATGTTGAGATGCACCTATTTGAGAATATAATTATTTTTTATTAAAGTTAAACAGCATATATAGGCTACAGAGTAGCTACTTTTATGTAGTGATTCGTTCACTATAATATTCCAACTAACCACTTTTGAAATCCGCTTTGCTTCCATTGGATCACTCGGATGCGTTCCATCTTCAAGGTATTTTAGATGAGGAGTCAACGAAATTACCTCATCAGGGAATTTCATCTTGCTCCTCGATATTTGGTCTTCAAAGTACTTTTGTCATATCCCGGGCGTATTATTTCGAACAACCAGATGTCGTTATTTTGAAAAATCGATTAGCTTTCTAATTATCTTCTTTATGATATGGACAATTTCAAACTTATTGAGGAATGACAAGAGATTTTGTCCATTTTGGAGGTATTTTGCTAGATTTAAATTGGTTTCTTCAAAAATTAGCCAATACTTGAGTGACCACGAATTCAGAATCACTGTAGATGATTAGGTTCTTGAGGGAACATTTTTTGACCAGTTTGAACCTAGTTAGTAGAGTTCATATTCCACCACATAGTTGTTGGAAACTTGAATATAATTGAGTATTTAATTTTGAATCCTTTAGGTAAGGTTAATACTATTCCAACTCTGTTGCCAACTTAAAAAGATGTCCTGTCAATATGTAGCATCCAAGTGGGTAAGGATTTATCCAGTGTAGCACTTATGTGTTCGTCTATTTCTTTCGAGATTGGGCATTGTTTAACAATAAAGTTTGTAAGTATTTATCTCTTTATGGAGGGTCGAGCTTGAAATTTTATATCAAACTCACCCAATTTGATCAACCATTTAATTAGGTGTCCGGATACAAGGTTCGATAACTTGACTCTATTTGAATTATTATTTAGATTCGAGGTACACATCACTACTCTATATCATATCTTATTCTCTTTTGTTCTTTTTAATTTAAAAAATAATTGAAAAATAAAACATCAAGTACAAAAATGAGTAATAAACCCCAAATGAGGAGAAATTCTAGATGTGTATTAATTTGTATAATGGCCTAGATTCAAATATTAGTTTCTTGGCTCTTGATGCCGTTGAATGAAGCAAAGCCATTTGATTTACAGGACTACATGTTAACAGTTCATATTACTTCTTGTTGAATTTCCTTTGATTGATAATTTGCAGAGAGACTATGTTGGAATTGGGGGCTCATGGTCTGAGTTCATGGACTATGTCATATCTTCCTTGAAATCTGAAGATGTGAAGCTTGTTTTGGAAGGACATTCAATGGGTGATTATTTCCCCTGGTATTTTAAGATTTATGTTTGGCATAGTTTATTGAATAACATATATGTGAAATATCTTGTTGTTTGAAGAACCTTATAAACATTATTCTGGTATGGGTGGTATCCATAGAATAAGGGGCATCCAAACATGTTGATGCTCCTTTCTTTGTCTTATTCTTTTCTGTTATACCTAGAGAAAGGAAAATTCTTTTGCTATGAATTGGAAAAATTACCTAGCTCAAAGTCTGGAGAGTCAGGCAGGACAATGAGTTGATCCTCAATGAGCATTAACATTTGGAGTTTCTGAAGGAAAAACAGAGAGGTAGAATGAGAGAGGATAATAGAGATTCTTTTTGTCTTTAGTTCATTCTACTGACGAAATACATTAATGCAATTTCATTTAAAATGTGAATGTAATTATTGCTTGCTTCACTAATTTAGATCCTACATACAGCATCTACATGCCAACTCATCCATGACCTTCCACGGCAGACAGACAGACTTGGAGGTGATAATCTGATTGCTATTTAGGGGCACCTTGATGGTTATCTAGCAACCATTGCACCTTAACTTTTAGCAACTGTAGCAAGCCCCTTCCTCTTAAAAGATCCTTGTCCTCAAGATTAAAGTCAGGGAACCCTCTCTATGATATCGTGCAGTTGTAGTAATCTTCACAAGCAGTGCATCCTTAGGAAAGAATTGGATGAATGCATTAGAATTTTGGTGAGTACTATGTTATGCCTTTAGACCTGTCCTTATCTGAGAGGGAGATAGTTTTATCTTCAATTTGACTTTTCTCATTGAATACGGAAAGATGGGGCTGATCAAAATGGCAACCAATATGCTACTTAAGATAACATACATTGGAAGTTGGATGGATTTTGACTGAAGGGGATATGCTGAGATTGTTTGCCATAAAACCTATTTTCTGAAGGATGTGGACTTCTCCCAACTCAAAACTTCTAAAGCATGTTTTTTATCAGCTATTTGTTTCATTTTGTCAAACCATTGACCCAAATAGTGCCTCAGTAGTTTCGATTCTCTTGTGGTTAAACTTCTGTGTACAGCTTCTTCCTGGGTATTCTGCCAAATAGGGCACATGAAATAGTGGGGTGGGAATAAACTAATTTACTGGGGCAGTCTGTTTGGCCAAGTAAAAGCAGGTGTTGCACCATCATTTACCCAAGGGAAGGCGCTGGCTTGTTCTCTATGCCTCATACCATCTCAAATATGCATCTAAATCATGGATGAAAATATCTGTATTGGTATTGTATTGATTGCAATTGTATCCAGTGATACGTATGGGTATCTAACACGGTATAATTAATTTTTTTCTTATGACCATATTAAAAGTAAGTTGTATGTTTTGCCATATCTAATCATCTATTTATTCATATGAAGAGTTTTAATTAATTTTATTAAATTTGATATCCTTCTAGGCTATCAAAAATTATACCAAAAATGGAATTGATTTGCTAAAATTAATCTATTTTTTTTTTCTTTTTGAATGGTAAATATTTCCAAAACATGTAATTTAGGCTTTCTTCTAGTTTTAAAATTTTAGGTTTATTTAGAAAGTGCGGATTTGAGCATCCAAGAGCAAGGAAAAAAAAAAAAGGCCGGCGACATATTGAGATATTTTCCCAGCAATAAGCCTCATGATACCGAGACATATCAGGCTTTATTTTTATTCATGCTCTAAACAATTATTCAGCAACTCAACTAACAGTTTGATTGAGAATGACATACAGTAGATTGGTAGAGCTGTGGTTGATGTGATTAGGAGGACATTACAATTGGCTCAAGAATATAGTGTCCAGGTGCAAGACTGTTACAGGGCATCATTGTGGTACCTAAACTCATTATGCGGGCATACTTCAGCTATATCATAGCTAGCTTTGCATAAGGCTCATAAGATGTGATGAGTCCAATCCCCTACTACGACTATCACATTTTACCTTGAGAGAGAGGTAGGCCTTGAATGGTATCCAAACAAACACCATTCCAAATAGCAACGCAGTTTAGTCTGGAGAAAAAAATGGTTCTCTGTCCTTGACAGACTGGACAATTCTTGGCATAATTTCTAACTCCTATTTTCAATCCCTCCCATTCAAAAGTTGTATTATTTGTTTTAGTAGTATGATGCATCATGGAGTGCCCTCCTTCCAGAGAAGAGTGGACCATTTGAATGACTATTCCCTAGCGTCTGGAAATTTCCCCCACCAATTCTATGTTCTGTTAAGTAACTGATTGTGTTAACTGTGAAGTGTAGCGTTATTACCACAGAAAAGTTCTCATAACTATTGACCCTTGTGTCAATGGCAATATCTTCCTTTCCCTTTTATACCAAGTTTCATAATTACAACCTAAAAGCTTATGCAACTTCGAACGAGTGGAAATCCTTTGCTCTAGTAGAAACTCAAGGATATGATGTTATGTTTTTATGGTGAAGTATATACCAAGCAATTAGCATCCATTTGTCTATTACATCAGCTACTGTAGCAGCTTTCTCATAGACAGAGGGAGCTTGATCTCTTATGGTCAGTGTTTCCTTAAGTAGGTGATTAGATGGACATTTTAATCAATATATTGCCCCGTTTTCCCTCGGAGTGTGTACCTCTGATAAAAAGGGCTCATTTGGATCTGATGGTGCTAAGGTTGGTGCCAAGAGCATGGCATACTTCAAGTTTCAGAGGCATCTAGGGGTTTGTCATTCCAATGGTAGCTGTCAATTTAAGGAAATCAGAGATGGCCTTGCCAAGAATGCCACTACTCATTACTCTTGATGAACCTCTTGTAAATTGTAATAGCCCCTGAAGCGAAGAAAGACCCCGAAATTTCCAAAGGAATGATATTTTCTATATCAGTTGAACCATCTTTGGGGGAGATCAAATTCCAAATACTCTACTTTGGTAGCCCTAAATATGTTCTTGCTCCTTTTGCCATGTATTGTGGGTTTTCTTATGAGAATGAAGGTGAACTTTAGTTGGAAAATCAGACCAAATAGCATTAAAAATGCTTGTCCTATCAAATTAGACTAGGATGAATTGTCTGGTATATGCCATTAGAAACATCATTAATCAGAGTTTGGAAGGTGAAGCGGGCATTTTTAAGACCAAACCACATGATTAAGAATTCTAAATGACCTTCGCGGATTCTAAAAGTTGTGTAAGATATGTGAGAGATAGATCTGCATTTCATGGTAGCTTGGCTTGAGCACATTTTGGAGAAGTTTTAGGTACCATGTGGTTTATCAAGTAGTTCTTTTGTGATGACAATTGGTAATATGTCCTTGATGGTGTGTTTACTGTGCTTGTTATGGTCAATACAAGTTCTCCATGTGTAGTCATTTTTGACCAATACAATAGGGGATGAGAAGGATGAGAATGGTCTAAGAATGCTTGAAGCCAATATTTCGTGTCATTAGTTTAGTGTAGTTTTTTTGGAGGGTGAAGTACCTATAATTTTGCATTTATGGGGAATGTTCTTTTTCTGGTTGTAATTTGTGGTCTTGGATTTTATGTGGAGATAAAGATATTGGCTCCTGAATGATGATATAAAATTCAGTTAAAAGTCAAAGGAGATCAGGGTGATGTACTGCTGTAGTGGCAGTTAGAACGCGGATGTTGAGCCAGGGGTATCTTTTTCACTTGCCGTAGGCACTGGTAGCTGCAAAATAAGAATTTTGGCTACACAATTAGCGGAAAAAATGGGCTGTTCAAGCTTTGCCAGTTGCACTATTTGGTTTTCTCCCCTCTTGTCATATCATGTTGGACTGCTCTTAGCCCCAAGCACATGTTTCTTTCCAATAAAATGGAACTCAATCTTCAATTTATTGAAATCCGATTGGACTGTGCCAAGTGTAGTTACTCACTATGCACAGACGTCCATTATCACCTAATAGCAATATTCTCATATCAACTTTGAAATCCATTCCTAGGTTCACATTTCAAACCCTGGTGCAGTTGAATTTTCAACCTTGCTCTCATAAGCTGCTGCTCACCATTTCACATCCTACTCTATTGTTCAAAGGGGAGTTTGAACTTTTGAGGTTTCTTCTTGAGAATTCAAATGGCAAATCATTCTCATGGTTTAATCCAGATAAGGCATGCAGAAAAGTGAGGCATGACAGTTTTTTTTTTTCCACACGTTCCTCAACTTCCACATGCGATTTCTACTTCTGCAACTTCTTCCTCAGTGAAATGCACTTATCTTTCAAATGGCTCCTGGCTAAACAGATGCCACGAAACCATTATTGTACTGCAAATTGTTCAAAGTTCTTAAATAAATATTTATATTTGTTGACTGGTATGATTTTGCTAAGTTCTTAAATAAATATTGATATTTTGTTTGCTGGTATGATGGTACTTGTGTTTCCAAGCAGTAGAGTTTACTGGTTAGTTGCAGACATTGTTTTGTCCAGGAGAGCCATGGCAGAGTGATAATTGACCTATGATAATGGAAGGGAATGCATTAAGATATTTCTCATTGCTGGATTAGTATTACCTCACTATGTTTTATCGGAAAATAGACATTGTAAAACTTCGCTGTTGCACTCAGTTTATGATGCTTGCACTGGTGCTCTTGCTTTTTTTGGGTAAGATGTAGTCAATGTTTTGCAACTGACCGTCTATGTGGCTAGTGCTACTGGTTGCAACTTGCACTGCATGCTGTGCAAAGTTGTTAGCTAATTCAGTTTAGCAATGCATGATGATTCATATGGTTTCATGAGTTCATGAACTGGGATGAAGTGCTTGTGAGCATCATTTTATACCTCCCCCTTTTTTTCTAGAATATATTTCAGGATGTGAAGAGTAGTAGAATTATCTCGGCTTCAATACTTGCCTTTTTGACTTTTTGCATAGTAAATGAGTTTTGTGTTAAATTAGCCACCTTTAGCATCACCTGTAAATTAGACAATTTAAATATCTTTCTATTTTTTTATA
The DNA here is from genome assembly GCA_025585075.1 of Nepenthes mirabilis. Taxonomy (NCBI): domain Eukaryota; kingdom Viridiplantae; phylum Streptophyta; class Magnoliopsida; order Caryophyllales; family Nepenthaceae; genus Nepenthes; species Nepenthes mirabilis. The sequence continues at coordinate 10,678 of JAODPA010078800.1, read as the reverse complement.
GGTTTTAAACGATATATTTCTAGGGAAGTTTCTGATCGATTAAGTCTTTAGTATTAGGAAAAAATTGTCGTAGCCTTTTTTGGGTTTCATTTGATATTTTCTTGCTTTGCAAGCATCTCTAGTCTATAAATCAGGACCAATTAAATATCATTTTGTTTACAGCGGATTGAATTTTCTGCATGCATGCTTTGTTTTGATTGCGGAGGTTCTCCATCACTCGTTCTATGGATATTGTCTTATAGGTACTGCATCTGCAAAATTAGTTGCCCAGAAATCGAAAGGGTTGCCTTTGATCTCCATTTCTGTTTCTAAACTCCCGGACTCTGTTGCTGGCGAGGCTACAGCAAACCTTTCTCTGGAGCTGTTCAAAGCATTTAAGGACATGCGAAATTCATTTATAAAAGGTTATTTCCTTTTGTCAATATATAGAACTGCTTCAATATTCAATTATCGTTATTCTATGTGAGAATAGTTTGGTTCTTAACAGATATAATACCTGGAAACTATTTGTTTGGTCGTTTTATTTTGGCAATCCATTGGCTGTGAAACGCATGAATGTTGTGGCATAATGATGATTGAGTCACTAATGCAGGCTAAACTACTCCCTCCCTGGTCCTTGCCCCCCTTCCAAAAAAAAAAAAAAGAAAAGGGGAAGAAGAAATCAATGGAAAAAGAAGAAAATGTATTCCGATGTTTATATTATGATTTATACGCCAACTTTTGTGCCTAAACATGACTCAAGGTAACATAAGACAAATACGAATGTTTGATAATTTAAAATTAAGATGGAAAGTTGAGTTCCTTTTGAATATTTTGATGGGTACATTTATATCGTTTGGCCATAGGGAATGCACATAGTAATACTGTAATAGTGAGATAACAATCAGTTTTCGTACATGGTGTAACCAAATTGCTTTCTTGTTTCATTGTTTGGTTGGTGGGGAGAAGCATAATTTCCTCCATTTATAATTCTCTCTAGCAATAAAGTTTTGGAAAACAACTATAGCAGAGAAGTACGCATATGGAGACCTTATATGCAAATGTGGGCACGTTTCCCATGATATATAAGTTATATTACTTTGAGTTGCCATCTTATTTTAGTACAATGCCCCAACTATATGTTGTCATAGAAAGTACAAACTCTCCTGGTATTTTCTACTGGACTTTTGTTTGGGGACACTAAAACTGTTTGACAATTAGCATGGACGGTAATTCTTTTGTTTGAATGTGCATTCAGAGCAAGAACGCTGCTGTCAGTTGACACGAGTGATTTCAGCTGAACAGGTATATGCTTGTGTTGTTGCCCCAATTCCCTTGTCATGACTAAAGGATTTACTTTTTCTGTGCCCATTATCTTTGGACCATCTCAGTTGCTAGACAATTTTCTTTAGAAAAATTATAAAGTAAGAAAGCTAGAAAATCATAAGAATTTGTGATTTTTAGAACCTCCTTGCTCAGTCACCATCTGTGTGAAATTATCAGTTGACCTTAGCTTTGCTTTTCTGAAAGAGCTAACATTTCTGTTTTCTGTCAGGAGAAGAGCCAGGCCATCCAAAGTCAGCTGGATGCCATCTTGTATTCGAGAAGACATAAGTTACAGAAAACACCATCTGACATGACCGAGATATTCTCTTTTGCAAAGTCTGACACTTCATCAATGGTCCTTGTTCCGAACTCTACAGGCATGTGGTTTAGATTTTTTGGGGGCGCTCAAACTCCTGCACTTTCCCCCATAAATTTGGATTCACCTCAAAGGCATTATTTGAGGCAGCAACTTGTGGGGGGACATTTCCAAACTTGCATGACAGTTTTGAAGGAGTTTTTTCTTATAAATCATTTGATATTCTCATTAGCTACTTGTAGAAAAGAACCCTATATAGTAGTTGATTGTAAATGTTGTTAATTCCATGATATGAGAAGATTTTATGTGGGCTGCACGTTGTATATTAAATTCTTGGATATGTAAGATTTCCAGCTTATTAAGATGAAAAAATACATTTATTTAAACTTTTTTACAAATATTGTTCCACGTATATTCATTGGATAAATGTAAGTTAAATTTCTCTTAAAAAAAAAAAAAGGTTGGGATGAATGTATTGGATAAAAAGGTGGGATACGTAGCAACACTCTTTGGCATACACAATCTGATGGGATTCGATTCTGTAATTATACCCACCATTATTGTCCAATCACAGCATTCATTTGTAGAGCTCCGCTTGCAGCCTTTTGTATTATTTTGACCGTTGTGAGTTGCTATATTCCCCTTTCCAACAGCATTGTCTGCTTTAGTGAACTTGGGAGGGGCATATATGATAACTTTCAGGCTACAAAAATAATTCAGATGTTTCTTTTTCGATGTCAGGGGAGCAGCCAGCTACAGAAGCACAGTCTACTAAAGTTGTTAATCGTGTTGTACCAGCATATAAGAGGTATGCACTCATGTTCATCGGACCTATGATTTCAAGGATCGTTCCACTCCTTGTGCAAACACCCTTTGCAGGTCTCTTTTGTTCTTCTGTGGCACCGAAAGGTCTTTTAGTAGAGCACTTAGAGGGCTGTGTCGGGCAATAGAATCACTGATCCTTCTAATGTTGTTATTTTATCTCGATAGGTCAAAAGTCAGAGGCGCTGTCATAGCAGAAGATGAAGGATAGTAGAACGTGTGGATAGGGCAAAGCTAGGCTTGAAATCATCGCTTTCTACTAACACAAGCACTCAAAAGTTTTGCCCGTGTATATTCATTGGGATCAGCGGTGCTGATAGAAGATATAGCTTGGCATATACGGTCCCGCATTATACAGCTGTGCTAATCATCTTGTAGCCACGAAATGCTTTACTTTGGCGAATAGAATTGGGTTAGATTTTTGCAGTGGGTGCAGAAATTCTTTGCTTGGCATTCTGTCTGTCTTTGCTGAATGGCTCTTCCCATTTAGTTTCTTTGATGAATTCTTCTTCCCATCATTTTCTTTGCAGCTTCTAGTAGGATTGTAAGTGAATCAAGCCGTTTGCTAGCAATTCAAAAGCTCCATCTAATAAAGATTCATTTAAATCTATATGTTTAACTAAACAAGTTATATACGAGTCTAATTTTTGAGCTTGTTAAGTAAACAAATCAAGTCAGAACATATTTAAGCTTGGATGTTTGGCTTAATTAATTAATTTATCGGCTTAAATTCTTTTGCACGTCAACTTATGCTAATTTTACCTTTTACTTCGATAATCCGGTTTATTAGTGACCAAATCACATTAAATGTTAACACAATCCTAGTAGTTATGAGCGGGTAAAAATCTGTCTAACTTAGGGGTAGGTTATATCGTATAATCCTGTAAGTAGACACATATGCATACGGAAAGGAACATAGTGCAAATGAAAAAAATATTCTTTTATTAATAATAAACAATATATGCAAGCATACAGATGAACAAGTTGTCTGTGCTCTTACTGGAAGTAGCACTTGAGGTGGACTGCATTCCACGTCCGTGGAACCAACTTGCCATTCTGGGTCCGAAGTTTGTATACTCCATTTTGCAGAACGGCGAAAACTAGAAAAGGGCCTTCCTGATTTGGGAAAAATTTATTCCGGTTGGTGGTCTTACTCATTAACTCGATACTTTGTAAGATCAAGTCTCCAACTTTGAAGTGCCGCGCTTTTACCTTTTTGTTGTAATAACGTGCGATTCGTTATTGGTAGGCAACTGTCCGCGGTCTGGTAACGTCGCGGGCTTCCTCTAATAAGTCTAGGTGTTACTGAATTTTTAGGGAGTTACCTTGTGGATCGAAAAACTCAATCATAAGACTTGAAAGCCTAATCTCAACAGGAATTACTACTTCAGTCTCGTAGTAGAGATTGAAGGACATCTTGCGAGTCAGTTCTTTTATAGTCGTCCAGTAAGATCATAAGACGGAGGGCAGCTCGTCAACCCAGGAGCTCCCTGCGTCCTCTAACTTGGTCTTCAGACTATGGAGTAGTGTGCGATTTGTGACATCCACTTGTCCATTAGTTTGTGGGTATACCACTGAAATGTGGACCAATCTGATGCCTAAATTGGTGTAATACTTGGTGAAGCATTTCTAAAAAAATTGGATTCCGTTATTAGTTACTATGGTCTCGGGAATGCCAAATCTGCTGACTATATTCTGGCGAACGAATTTTAAAGCGTTGTACTCGGTGATCTTGGCTAGCGAGGCAGTTTTCACCCACTTGGTAAAGTAGTTGATGTCTGCGATAATGAATTTTCTTTGCCCGTTGCGAAAGAAAATGGATCAAGAATATAGAACCTTTATTGCGCGAAAGGCTAAGGAGCTTAAAGGTATCTTAATTCAACGGGCAGTTGATGGTGAAGATTACCATGGAATTGGCAATTTTCACACTTTTTCAACAAGTCGAGGGCGTTCTTCTTTATTATCGGTCAGTAATATTCCCGGTACATGATCTTGAACGTTAGGTTTTTGCCGTCGATATGCGATCCACAGATTCCAAAGTGGATTTCGCTCAAGGCGTAATCTGCCTTCTCAAGAGTTAAGCACCGAAGGTACGGAGTTGAGTAGCCATGGTGATATAGCCAACTATCGACTATAGTGTACCAACCGACCGTTTTCTTGATCTGCTTGGCTTTGTTTGCCTTGTCTGGCAGTGCTCCGACCGCCAAGTATCTCTAGTAAGGCGTCATCTAGTTTTCCGTATCGGAGACCTACATGACTTCCTGTTTCTTAGTACTGGGAGTGCTTAAGACCTCTCACATGTCTCTCGAGTACTATTCTGAATTTTTAGCCGCCGCTGCCCTAGCAAATTGGTCGGCCTTTCAGTTATCAATTTTGGAAACGTGGACCAGGGTCACTTTGTCGAATTTTCGGCTGGCTTCCTTCACCTTGGCCAAGTATTTTGCAAAGTGAGGGTTGCATACCTCGAAACTCCTGCTAACTTAGTTAACACCAACTCAGAGTCGCTGTAGACGGTCAGTTGACTGGTTGAGTACTCTTTGGCTAGTCTTAACCCAACCAACAGGGTTTCGTACTCGATAACGTTGTTGATGGCCGAAAAGTCGAGCCAAAGGGAGTACTTCACCTCAAACTCCTCAGGGGTCCTCAGGACCACTCCGGCACCACTGCCTGAATCCGTAGACGATCTGTCTACATTGAGGACCCACTCTAACTCTTCCTCATGTCACTTAGCATTCTCAGCGAGCTGTTCATGAGGAATTGGTGCTGTGGTCTTAACGATGAAGTTAGCCAGAGTCTACCTTTTGATGGCTAGCCTAGGCCAAAATTTTATGTCAAACTTTTCCAATTTGATGGCCCATTTGACCAACCATTCAAAAATGTTTGGTTTCTAGAGTATACTCTTTAGAGGCTGGTCAGTCAGAACTACTATACCATGAGCGTGAAAGTAAGGCATCAGCTTTTGGGCGGGAAAGACAAGTGTCAAGGCCAACTTATCTGCGCGTGTGTAATGCGTCTTTGCGCCGGTCAATGTCGTGCTCATATAGTAAACCGGCTACTAAGAATCGGAGTGCTGGCATATGAGGATAGAGCTACGGGCCACTTCCAACACTATCAGGTAGATGTATAACTCCTCTCAGTCCTTAGGCGACGTCAGCAATGGTGGACTGGCCAGGTACTATTTTAATTCGTCAAATGTTACCTGGCATTTGGCTGTCCACTGGAACCCGTTTGCTTGTCCCCCTCAGAATCTTGAAGAAAGGTTGGTGCTTGTCCCCTAACTTGGTCAAGAAGCGGGACAATGTTACTAGTCGCCCAGTTAGCCTTTGGACATCTTTGACACTCCGCGGTGGAGTCATGTCTGTGAGGATCTTAATTTTTTTTGAATTTGTCTCGATCCCTCGTTAAGAGATGATAAAACCCAATAACTTTCTCGAAGATATTCCGAAGATGCACGTAGAAGGATTCAGCGTCATTTGATGCGCATGGAGTACCTCGAAGGACTCATCCAGATCGCGAATATGGTCATTCGTGGTCTTACTCTTGACGAACATGTCATCGACGTACACATCCATATTGCAACCAATCTGCTTCTCAAACATCTCATTCACGAGCTACTGGTAAGTGACCCGCGTTTTTCAGACCAAAGGGAATCACCTTATAGAAGTAAATACCTTAGTCCGTCATAAACGAGGCGTACTCCTCGTCCTCTGAGCTCATCCGAATCTGATTGTAACCCGAGTATACATCCATAAAACTCAGTAGTTTGTGTCCAGAGGTCGAGTCTACCAACAGGTTGATCTTGGGTAAAGGAAAGTTGTCTTTTGGGCTGGTTTTATTAACGTTGGTGAAGTCAACGCATATTCGTCATTTCCTATTACTTTTTTTATCAAGATGACGTTAGAGAGCCAGTCCCGGCATTAGACTTCTTTAATGAAGTTGGCGTCCAGCAACTTCTTTACCTCCTCCCGCATGGCGATCAACTTTTTCATGGAGCAGTTCCTCCACTTCTACCTGATGGGTTTACGGTCGGGATCGAAGCTCAACTTATGGACCAATACTCCAATCGGAATCCCAGGCATGTCAGCAAGAGTCTACGCGAAGATATCAGCGTTCTACTGTAAGAACGTGATCAACTCGTCGTGCAGTATCCTGATAAGTGAGATCCCGATCTGTACACACCTCTCTGGGTCTTCCGGATTCAGTGTGAATAGATCAATTGCCTCACCAGATTCCGCTTGTTATAGGGTTGGTTCATCTTGATAGTAAAGTTCTCCTGCCGCCTTTATGCTGCTACTCGGAATGATCTAGGACATGTAGTATGTCTTCCCAGTGATTTGATCACCCAACACTTCACCAATACCGCATGTTGTAGAAAATTTTATCTTAAGGTACGGTATTAAAATGAAGGCTTCGAACGCTGTTAGGCATGGACGGCTTAGTATTGCGTTGTACACAGAAGGTAGGTCGATAATTAAGAATATGAGTGTACGACTCGCCGTTCTTGGGTATGTGTTCAGGGTGACTCCAAGTGGATCGTTCCCTACACGGCTACTGGTTTGTTGTTAAGGCCACAGAATGGGCATTCTGCAGGTTTCAATTGACTCTTTTTAAACCAAATTTAAAAAATGCAACAAGATAAAGCAAACATCGGAAACTTTCATTATCTATAAAGACTCGTTTCAGTTGGTAGTCAACGCTGACATTTGAAACAAGTGCGAATACAATAAGGGGATCTGCATGGGGGGAGATTACATGGCTCATGTCATTATCACTAAAGCTAATGACGTTGTCTATGCGCTGCTTCTTTCGCCCAATCTGCTACTCTTTGTGAACCACCGGGGTCTTGACCGGTTGAGTTGCGATCATATTGACTATTCCGATTGTGATCCGATTCCGTGGTGAGGAAGGCTCTGGTTCTTCCCCGCTTGAGGTGTCAGAACTCTGTCCCGAGTTCCTGACGAACAGGGTGAGGTGGCCCCTCTGGATGAGTTCCTCAATCTCCCCCTGAAGTGCCTTACAATCTTCCATGGAGTGTCCAAAAGATCGATGAAAATCGCAATAATTTGCTGAATTTTTTTCCTCTACTTTCTTAAGTGGTTTTGGCCACTTAAGGAATTTCTTCCCACGGATCTGTATGAGGACAATGGAGCACGTGTCTGTTAGGGTGTCAGGTTGATTAGCTTGTAATCCATCCGTTCTGGTCTCTGGTCCTATGCTGCTTCCGGCAGAAGCGATCATTGCCGTTGTGCTTACTCTTTCCCACAGTTGGGAAAGAGCAAGGTTACTCGGCTTGCTCGAAACGCTTAACCACATTGGCCTCTTCTGTTACTGTGTAGGCCCCGATGAAAAATTTTGCCTATTGGAAGGTTTGCGGATTCTTATGTGCCAGGTGCCTAAAGAAGTCAATGCTACTTCTCTTCTCGACGGCTGAAAGCGTATTGCGCCAATAAGAAGTCAATGAGCTCTTAGAAACTTTGGATCGAATCTGATGGGAGATGATGGAACCACATGCGGGTGTCTCCCTTCAGCATAAGAGGGAAGCAGTGGCACATAATTGTGTCTTCTAACCCTTGTAAACTCAAATGGGTGCGGAAATGACTGAGGTGATTCGTTGGATCCACACTTCCATCGTATGAGTCAAGAGTTGTCATCTTGAGCTTGGTCGGTGGGGGACGGTTCAAGATCTTTGTCGTGTAGGGAGATCTGTCTAGATCTGCAGCGTGTTCGTCATCCTTGAACATGCGCTTCAAGATCTTCTCCACCCTTGAATCTACGCGGACGACGTTGGCAATCATTTTAATATTGAGATAAGCTCTCAACTCAGTTCTTTCTCTGGCATGATGAGTAGTCGGTTGACTACTGCCACCAACGGATTTAACCATCCTAGAGGCTCCCTCCTGAGCCTGAGGGGAGGTGTCCACTCAAAAATATCGAGGATTCCTTCATTCTGGACTCTCTTTTGGAGTCCTGCTACTTAAAAGTCCTTCGAGTTTTGAACAGCTCTAGGCGTGTGAGGCCTCCGGGGCCTATGTGTCACCCAGCCTCTTGATCTTCTTGGACAGCTTCTTTTTCTTCTAGCCTCCTCTCCTAGAGGCCGGAGAAGGGAGTGCTGCGGGCAGAGCCCCCTGCTGCGCATTTTCTTAGCGGGCGTAGAGTATTTGAAGCATTCTATTCATACTGCTTATATTCTCCGCCAGATTATGAAAAAAATGGTACTGGCATACCATTGATCACCCCATTGACCAGGCTACCAACAACGTGACCCTGATCGGGTGAAGTTATGTCTCTAGTAGGCTCGCTAGCCTGTGCTCTGGTGTTCACCATTCTGATTGTCGACAGTAGGCTAGAGAGTGAAATTGAGAGAAGTAGTAGAGAAAAGTGGTTGGCTTTTTGTAAGCTTTCTCACAGATGACGCTAATGATGCGTCCTGAATCCAAATTTTAAACAAATTCGGGTTAGGTCGATTGTCTAAGTATGCTCTGTCCGCTAAGCTTAGATCCTGCACGTCACAACTACGAACAAGAGGTCAGGTGACGGCGGGAGGTTATCCCATCGAAAACACTCTGATATCCAAGTCAGCAAACAATTTTCGAATTAAGAAGGTAAAAATAAAGAATATATGGAGAATGCAGAGAGTATTTGTGATGGAAGTGTGCTCTCGCTAAGAGAGGCTTTGGTAGCTCATGAGGAACGCTGACTCTAGGCGCTGTGTTCGCCGAGAATGTAGTGGTAGAGAAAGACAGAGAGAGAGCGTTCGTAGTCTGAAAGCGTATAAACTTTACTATAGAGAGCTTTTGTGTACAAATGAGAGCATGTCTTGGAGTGAGGACTCCATGACCTTTTATAGCTGTTGGGCTGCGATGCCTTCTTTGTGTAGAAGGGCTTGATTCTCATACTTTGTAGGGATCGTTTTTTTTCTGGCGTGGAGTTTTTATGACAATAACGGTCACTGGATTGATTACTTTACTTCTACGTTCTGTAACTGGTAGGGTTTTTAGTAGACAGGAAAAGGATTCTAGTGCCTTTCTTTTGAGATGCGCATTGAATCTGTTGATGATCATTGCAATTGTGGCTGCTTTCTGTGAAGAGTGCGAAATCAGGATAGCATACTGTTGTTGGTCGAGGACGGTCGCATGGGCCAAACTGAGCGTGGCCCACTTGAGGCCTGGCTCTTAGACGGTCGATTGGTCCTACTTCTGGTTAACAAAAGTGTTGACCATCTCAAGAGTAAGTCGTTTGTCTTACTCTTGGGCTTCTCCTAGCTCACTTAGCCTTTCATCCGATCAACAATGGGCATTGGCCGTCCAGACACAAATGGGCCGTTGTGGATTTGGGTTGTTCCTCTTTCTTGGGCAAGCCCATCATTGGTATACCCATCATTAGCCCCCCATGCTGGTAGTTTGGGACTCCGACCTCCAACACATTCAAGATGGGTTACAAGTTGTTGAGATACCTGCCTGAGGTGCCTTGGTGAGGAAATTGGCGGAGACTCTTAGTCTGTTAATCGTGTTGCGTGGGATTGCTGACCATGAAGTCAAGATTGGGAGAACTGGCTTATAAAATCGTTGATCGGATTCGTCGACGGTGTAAGCCAAAATCCGAAAAAGTGACTGAAGAAAGCGTTGATCGGATCATTGATCGTCAAGGCCAAAATCCAAAGAACCGCTGAAGAAGGCATTAACCGAATTCGTTGACCGTCGAGGTCAAAATCTGGAGAACTGGCGAAGGAGGTATTGATCGGATTCGTTGACCGTCTAGACCAAATTCGGAGAACTAGCGGGAGTGAAAACGATGAGCTATTATACCCCCGGACTGTCAGTCAAAAAGTTGTCCACGTGTCTGTACATAATGAATTTATGATGCCGGTAATTAATACGCTAAAGGATCTGATTCGACTGCGTCCGTTCAGAAAACGACACGTGTTAGTAATGATGAGTGTACGTTTACGAGATGGTTCTCCTTCTTCGGCATTCTCATACCTTTAAGTATTCAGGCCGTTCTATTTTTAAACTTCACACGCATTCTTCCTAAAAATTTTCTAAGTATTTTGCTTCCTTTTTTCTCCCGTTTCCTTGGCTCCTTCAGTAACCAAATTGCTTTACTGATCAAGGTTAATGAAGTGAGGGACGTAACCTTTTATCAGGTCAACGATGGGCATTAATCGTCCAGGCATAAATGGGCCATTATGGATCTGAGCCGTTCATCTTTTTTGGGTCAGTATACCGTTCGCGTACC
>JAODPA010078789.1:0-27327 GCA_025585075.1 Nepenthes mirabilis | reverse complement strand
CGATATTTATTTTCTAATTTTGTTGTACTATCAAATGTATAATAGTAAATTTGCTAAATTTATCACATTTTGGTATCACATGACATATATGTTTTAACCCTCCCCAAATTGAACTTACCACCACCCCGCAGAAAAGGAAATAAAATTCCATTTGAGTTGCTAAAACACTGAAATTCATGAATTAAAATATCATTTGATATATATTTTGATGGTCCAGTATGAATTTGGGCCGACACCAACATGGTCCAACCAGCAGCGAAGAGGCCCAACCAGCTAGGAGGTCCAATCAGGCGATGGGATCTGAGAGATTTGGAGCAAGGCCTACTAGGCTCTTCTGACGTGCTCCTAACTGCAATCTACCTGCGCCTCTCCCAAAACAGTTACAAATTGACAGCACAGGAGGCGCCGATTTAAAAAATATCAGCCAATGAAAAATGAGGTCAACCCTGAGAAACCACAGCGCTCGTTATCTTACAGGAGCTCAACCAATCCCAGCAAAGTTAACAGCGTTTGTGGTGGCCACGTCTAGCGACGGTTCTCATGCCACCCCACGGTGACAACTAACACCACTGGTCACTGTTAGAGCTTAGCGGACGGTAAACTCAAGGAAGCCACCTGTCACAAGTTCCTACACCCAAGAGGTTTCTCCATGGAGCTTACAAATACCTTCTCCTACAACGGAGAAGGGGATTCTGATTCGATCAGAGATTTGAGATCTGAGATCGAACATTCATACTCACTTGAAGCCTTCTCAAAACCATCTCGTGCAAAGCTTCGAACCTAAATGCGAGGAGAAAGAACTAACTCTCTTCCTTCCAAAACCGCTGCTTCCACTAGGTGATCTTAGTGAGCCACTTACTGCAATGCACCAAAGGAGCCCAAGCCTCCTCTAATTATCATTCACATCCCTTGCATACTTGCATTCGTGCAATCTCCATCACGTTTACCTTTACGTGTGTATCTTTTAATTCTCTGATAAAGATTTCTAACTTGAGCGTTAGAGCGTTTACGGTGAGAGAACCTCCGGCAATCTTTTGACCACTTGTTTGTAATTTGTGGTGCATAGGACCCAAGTTGACAGACGTGAAGATTGGACCCATTTGAGATTGACCCAACACGAAGAATTTAAAGGCTCCATAATCTGCACAAGGACTTAGACCCATGGATGCATCATTAGTGCCGTCTATGGGAACGACAACAAAAGTCTAACCACCTGTCACCTCATCCACCTTCTAAGTCGGAAGATGGTCAATACCAGAGCGCAAGCTAGTGCCCCAACGAGGAGCACTGCCGCCCACGACAATGACCCCTTCTGTGGGTAGCCATGCCAGTGAGCAACCCGAGCCAGATGTGTGCAAGCTGGCAATTGACATGGGCGACATGAAGCAGATACTTTAGGTACTGTGCGCTCAAGCTTGCATGCAACAGACGGGAGCTTCTCCCCCAAGACCCTAGGTGTCAACCTCTAGACGGAGTGGACATAGGGTAAGGGCCTCAACAGCAAGGATAACCAGGCTTGATGACATCAGGGTCGAGGCAACCTCTGGCAGCAGGGGCAGATGACACTCGGAGCCTCCCAAGCAAGGAAGCACTAAAGAAAAGCCAAGAGCAACGACAAATGATGGATATGTGTCGATTTCACCGACGAGAATAAAGCTTGCTCGAAGGACAACTTTTTATTTCCTAGAATCGATCAGCTAGTGGACTCCACATCCGAGCATGAATTCCTGAGTTTCATGGATGCCTACTCAGGTTATAACCAAATAATAATGAACTAGAAAGACAAGAAGCACATGTCTTTTATGACCGACCCAGGGACCTATTACTATAAAGTCATACTCTTCGGTATGAAGAACGCTGGCACTACTTACCAGCAGTTGGTGAATAAGATATTTGAAACCCAGATCAGACTGAACATTGAGGTGTATGTAGACGACATGCTCGTCAAAAGTAAATCCACCGACGACCACGTGCACAATTTGGTCAAAACCTTCAAAGTTCTGCGGGCTCATAGGATGAAGTTCAACCAAGCCAAGTGCATGTTCGGGGTGACATCCATAAAATTCCTGAGCTTCATAGTGTCCCAGGGCGAAATTGAAGCGAACCCGAAGAAGATAAGAGTCATCCTTGACATGAGCCCACCATGGACCGTGAAGGAGGTCCAAAAGCTCACGGGAAGGATCACTACCCTCTTGCGGTTCCTGACCAAATTGGCAAAAAAGTACCTGATGTTCTTCAAAGCCCTCAGAGGGATGAAAACTACCAAGTTCCAATAGACCGCCGAGTGCGAGTCATCATTCCATGAGCTCAAAGAATACCTCTCTAACCTTCCACTCCTGACCTCACCGTCGAAAGTCGAAGACCTGTACCTCTATTTGGAAGTGCCAGACATAGCTCTAATCTCGGTCCTTATTCGTCAACAAGGAGATGTGCAGCAACCCGTATGCTACATAAGCAAGGTGTTGATAGACAGAGAGTCCTGCTACCCTCACACTGAAAGGATTGCTTTGGCCCTCATCTACTCCATTAGGAAGCTGGGGCCTTACTTTCGAGCCCACTGCATAGTTGTGCTGACTGACCAACCACTCAAAGGAATCCTGCAAAAACTTGAGACACTCGGGCACCTGGTCAAGTGGGCTATAGAGTTGGATGAATTCGACGTGGAGTTTTGACCATGGTCGGCCCTAAAGGGACAGGCCTTTGCGAACTTCGTGGTCAAAATGACGACCCCTACTCCTGATGTCCCAGATCAGGTCGACGGTGCAAATGTCACAAGTGCCCTGATATGGACCTTGCATGTCAATGGATCATCCATGCAGGAAGGCAGCGGGGCTGACATCATTTCTCTCGATGGCTCGGAGATAAAATACTCTCTGGCACTCAGATTTTCGATGACTAACAACATCGCAGAATACGAAACTCTCTTTGTGGGGCTCAGATTAGCCAAGGAGTGCTTGACAAAGGCACCGGTCATCTACAGCGATTCGGAGTTGGCAGTCAACCAATTCGATGGAGCTTTTGAGACATCTAATTTTCAGCTAGCCAAGCACCAAACTAAGGCAAGGGCCTGATCCCAGGCAATCGAGAAGATCGAGATCGTGCATATCCTGAGGGCAGAAAACTGGAAAGCAGACCAGTTGGCCAAAGTTGCAACAACGGGCTCTCAGGAGCAGTATGCCAAAAGTGTGTGGGAAGTCCAAACTGCACCCAACATTGATGACCCAGAGCGCGAGATGCTATAAGTAGCCAAAGACAACAATTGGATGACTCCATATCAAAAGTACCTGATGGACAGAACGCTATTGGAGAACCTGGAGGATGCCAAGCCCATAAAGAAGACAGTTGATTGGCATGCAATCATCAATGGGAGATTATACCGACGAGGATACTCGACCCCTTACCTGAAATACCTCTCACCTGAAGAAGCTGAATACGTGCTAGTCGAAGTCCAACTCGGTGTCTATGGCTTGCACGTCGGAGGAAAGAACCTTGCATTCAAAATCATGTGACAAGGTCTGTTATGGCCCACGATGAAGTGAGACGCCATGGACTTTGTCCAAAGGTGCGAGAGCTGCCAAGTTTAGGGATCCATGAGCCATCTGTTGCACACGAAGCTACAAAGCTTGAAGGCTCCATGGTTGTTCGCACAATGGGGGCTTGATATCCTTGGGCCCATACCCTTGGCCTCCGGATAGAGAAACTTCCTCATTGTTGGGATTGACTATTTTACCAAGTCGGTCAAGGCCGCTCGCCCTGGCACACATAATCGAGTAGCATGTGATGGATTTCTTCCGTCTAAATATTATTTGTCAATTTGGGATTCCTGAGATCATAGCGATCAATAATATAACCCAATTCACCGGCAAGTGGTTCACCAATTACTGCACGAGCCTACGCATCAAATTGATCCACACGTCCATGGCGTATCTGCAAACAAACGGCCAGGTCAAAGTCACCAATCGGACACTACTCCGCAGGTTGAAGACTAAACTTGAAGATGTAGGGGGCTCTTGGGCCAACAAGTTACTATCCGTGTTATGATCATATCGTACGACGACACGGGAACTAACATGGGGACGTCCTTTAGTCTATGCTATGGTGCTGAAGCGATCGTTTATGTCGAGGTCGGGTTGCCCAACCTTCGGGTTGGATGCTTCGACCCTGTTAGCAACTCCCAGTGGCTAAAAGAGTAAGTAGATTTGCTCCTAGAAACCCATGATGCGGCACACTTGAGAACAGCGACCTACTAGTAGCACTTCGCTCAATACTACAACAAGTGGATAAAGGCTCATTCGCTCGAGATATGAGATTTAGTCCTACAAAGTGTAGAGGTGACGAGCAAGACTGTTCATAGAAAAAACTCTTTCCAAACTAGGAGGGCCCATTTCTTGTCTCGACGATCCTCCGCAACGAGACATACAAGTTCCACACCCAAGACAACAAACTAGTCCCTCAGACCTGAAATACCACCCACCTCAAGAAGTACTATCAATGATCCTTGAACATGCCCAGGTAAGGTCTACATACATGGTTTGGGGTGCCTGTACATGTATCATATTTCTATTAATAAAATCATTATTTTCTTTCTTTCTGTTTGACCGCTCATGTGATTGCATGCTTGCCTGACATCTCATAAAGTAAAATGGCCTAAGCAACCCCTAAGTTAGGAGGACACTCATCCACCTGTAAGAGAAACCTTGGCCCCGTGCTAGGCGACCCATACGCGGTCAAACTCTAATCTTTGGCTTCGCACTGAAAGGCCTTTTAGCGGCCGAGAAACTTTGGCCCCCTGCCAAGCGACCCACACGCGGTCGAACTTCGATCTTCGGTTCCATGACAAAAGGCCCTTTAGCGGCCAGGAAACCTTGGCCCCATGCCAAGTGACCCATACGCAGTCAAACTTCGATATTTGACTCTACGCTGAAAGGCTCTTTTACGGTCAAAAAATCTTGGCCCCACACCAAGCGGCCTACATGAGGTCAAACTATCAGGCCTAGGGGCTTCGGCAGCTCCTAATGAGATGGCCATTAAAACCTTAGGGGGGCCTAGATGACAGGCGTGCGATGATTTTCTTCTGAAGGAGAGAGCACCATCAGTTAACGATGGTTGACGGGTTAGGACCATGCACATGGAAGTGATAATGCCCCAAATGGGGCCGAGTGCTGAAACGGTGTTGTGTGTAAAACGGCCTAAGACCTCGAGTCCGATTATTGTGGCCTCAAAACCCAGCTGGCTCTTGTGAGACTCCACCATGGGCATGTGATGACGTCCAACCTACTAGACAGAGCACTCCACTAAGCGCGAGATGCGACGATATCCTCCATCGAGAATGAGTAGAGCGCAAATGGCTCCAAAGTGGGCCTCGATGACGATAGTGAAATAGTTTAGCCGGCACAACAAAAGAAGCCGCAACACTCAGAAGCAGCGATAGACAACAACACAAGCCGACAAAAAGAATGTATCCCATTCATTATTTAAAGTGAGAATTACAAAGTCACTCATGAAGCTACAAAACAAAGAATGTACAAAGGGTCTGGCTACTCTAAGTGTTAAGGGGCCCTGCTTCCTCTGAGAAGTCGGTTAAGAGAGAGCTTTCCTTGACTCCATCGTTCCTCGGATCAAAAATCCCCTTAGAGACGCTCGAAATTGTAACAAACGCTATGCAACGACATAGACATATGCCATCCCAAAACCTCATGTCCAGAACCCGTGCCATCTCCTCCGAAGAAAGTAGAACTCACAAGTCAACCTCAGCACAAGCACTATGGACTTGAAGATCAAAAATGTGGCTGCGACCCGCCATCAGTTCACTCTTTAGTCACTCGACCTCCTCCCTCGTGAAGGATAGCTCCTACTTCAGGGCAGCTGTCTCGTCCTCTTGACACCGCACTGCTACCCTCGTGGCCTCCTATCGGGCTTAACGGCTAAGCTCGTCCCATTGAAAGAGGGCCATCTGGATGAAGCAGACCGCAGTCATCTTATGTGAAAAGGGAAAAGAGACAGAAAGCTTGTGAGTCCTGACAACGTGGGAACATATTGCACAAAGGAGATCGGCGAACACATCCCTTCTAGACTAATGAAGAAGTTGTACCTCGACGAAGGACTCCTCCACAACACTAGGGAAATCTGACACAATCCCTGGTGCGGGCACGCCTGGGGGCTCTGGATGTTTGACAACCTCCTCCCTTTCGCTCTTCAGGGCCTTGCTAGCTGGAGGTCCCATGGAAACCCCCTCAGACATGCCTTCCACCACAGCAAGTTCAGGCCCTGCGACCAGGAGTGTTGGTGACGCCATAACCAGCACGTCGATAGTCTCCGGAGCATCCGTCGGCTCAATATTAGGCTCAAGATCAACTATCTCAACAATAGTCACTGGTGTTGACTCAACAACCTCAACAGTGCTAACCACCACTTCCTCGATGCCCACAGCATCTCCTCCACAGCGGGTCTAGCCGACCAGTCACCATGGGGGGTCTTGCATCAATATCGGTAGGAGAACTCAACGCAAACCCCTCAATCGGTGGATAATCGATAAAGGGAACACCATATTGCACTAAGGCAACGGCAGGAATCGGCGAAGACCCAGTAGTTCCCTCTAACGGTTGGGATCTGGGCCCAATGGTAATGAGGTGGCCTCAACTAGCATCAGTGGGACGAACCCAGAGGACTGGCCTAATGCAAATGGCAAAATCAAGGCCCTCCTACTCGAAGTGCCTCCAGCCTGTCTCAACCTGTCTAGGGTCGCCATATCGTCACTTGAGGAGGACTCCATAGAAGAAGATGAGTCATGTCGCTCGGGTGGCACGTGGGAAGGCTCTCAGATGACTAGAGCACTGGCCTTCCTCTTCTGAGCGGTTGTCACCATCGCATCACCTGCCGGTTCCCACCTAACGATTGCGAAGACCTCAGGGTTTAGATAATACCCTTTGACGCAAAATGTCTGAATCGCCTCTAAGACAAAGCCCGTCAACGCCTTCTCCTTTCCCTCTTCTTGCTGGCTTACCTTTTTTGTGAAGTACTCGCCCACGAAGTCCCAATCATTGGGAATATTCCACTCAGGAAGAGCCGCCAAGAAAAAAAGTGATCCTTCCAGTCTTCGTAGAGTCAGGGTTTGTCCCACGAAAGCGAAAGGCAGGATGAGGAGACATGGAAATTCAGTCCTTTGATTGGTTAAAGCAAAATATCACCTTCATTGATCGGGGACCAAAAGCGCAGCCATGGAGGTGAACAAAGATGCACATGGACACCAGATAATACACGGCATTAGGGTGAAGTCGTGCCACAGGGACGCCCAATGCTGACGAGATCGCGTACAGGTCTAGTGCCATTGGAAAATGGAGCCCACTCTTTAAGTGGGACTCGTAAACGGTGATGAAGCCTTTCAGAGGTGCACAGACTCTATCATCCTCACCAGGAAGGAGATGGGCTATATCACTAGGGATGCGATACTTGGCCAGCAATGCTACAACAGTGCTCGCGTAAGGACTGACTTAATCTCACCAACTCTGTGGTGAATCCAGAGAGGCGCAGGGTCCTTCTTCGCCATTGACATATGAAGTAAGAGAATTCAAAGCATGAATGGTGACAGGAGTATCGTTTAAATAGGCGGCCAAGACGGGCCTCAGACGGCGTCACACAAGATACTCTAAGGTTGCCCTCAATGATGGCCATGACACGCTCCCCTTCAGCAGGCGTAGCATGTCTATCCAAGTCAACCCATCATGGCACCTAACATACAGCCTAACAAATCACGCCACAACCATTTGTCGAATCCCAACCGTTACAACAAGCAATTAATGCAAAAATGCCAACCGTGAGGAATTGCAACGGCGGCGGCTCGTTCGACTACCACGCCAGAAGTGTGGCACTCAGCGTTCAAAAGCAGCATGCTACAACAAATAAATTACTCTATCAAAAGAAATTTTACTAATAAAATTTCTTTACAGATAAGGTTGATCAGTGGTCGTAAATTACAATAATGCTATCCACACCTATCAGGCTCGACGGGATCCAAAGTCGGGAACTCAATCAGCTCTGAATGCGTGCGGGTTCCCATGTTCCGAGAATCCAGGAAGCCCGTGGGGAAACCAAGCACCACCAGAGAGGCTATCCTCTGGCTCAGGCAAATCCCTTCTTAGAACTACCCCTCAAGCATCGGGGTCAACTCTTTCGGATGAATCCTTGACCTCAGCTTGGCCTCTAGCCGTGTCTCGATACCATGCTCATCTAGAAGTCACTCCTGGCACAGCTAAATCACCCCCTAAAGAGTCGCAATTTGACTCCAAGCCTGAGCATTGGCGTTAGCATTGGCTAGTTGTGACGCCCTTGCGTCTAACTCTGACAAGGCCCATTCAAGGTAAGCCACTCACGCCCAACTCTGTCTGACATCAGCAATGGCTACCTGAATGTGACGTTCAGATTCCTCAACCGCCCGATATGCTTGAAGGATCAATTGATTGGCATCCTCAGGCCCCCGACACTGAGAGGAGTTGGAAGCCCCTTTGGACTCGAAACCTGGTAGGTCCTCAGGAGCCTCACTGATCCGAGGACTGATGGCTCCAATTGGTAGCCTCCTATCGCTACTACGGTAGAATCTGCCTCATCATGCCCACTTGGCGCTGGTTCCTCCCACCTAGACTCCTTGGTGGAGGACTCGGATTCAAAAGCGGACAATCCCACTGGCTAGACTAGCAGCCCTGGGACATAATTGCGCCTCTCATCAACCATTATAAGGATCCAAGCTAAAGGAGAAAAAGAATAGTTGCAGAGGGTTAACGTCCCATAGTGGTGAACGAATGCCCAAACTAAGGAGGGAGTCTTGGCGTTTAAATAGCCAAAGTTCCCCGAAGGAAACGGCGTCGTTTGACAAAGATGAGACAACTCGCTGCCCAACGAGATTCTTCCTCATGGTAACCCCCTGAAGCATCGTGCCTTTTCAAAGAAAGATAATTACAACATGACGACTCTGCAGTTGCCAATGAAATAAATGCACAGAGACAACTTGATGGACGCGACCCTGATTGGCGGCATCCCGTTGGTCGAGAAAGAATGCGAGTGGCATAAGCCCCCTGAGCAGCTCCCATCCGGCACTCCCACCAACGGTCCAAATATAGACTCGAGGATGACCGTCAAAAAGTCCAATCAGAAATCATTCGGTCCGTGAAGTGGGCGAGTAGCCAAGCATGTATATAAAGAAAAAATTTCAATGGAACTATAGATAAAGGCAAAAATCAGCGCTTTTATATATTAAAGGCTTTTTTACAGAGTACAAGACTTGTGCCAACACAAGTATAAATAAAACAAAAATAAAGTAGAATACAAGAAGAAGAAAAAGAACGACACACGTCACAAGAGCTCGATCTAGAGAAGAAGCTTGCCTGAGAAGGGAGTTCCCCCATTCTGGTCGCATCTACCCCAGCATCAGTCCCCCACGACGTGCAAGCGGAATCCCCTTCCCCAAGAGAAGGGCCTCCGCCCACGATCAACCGCTGAAGCTGTGACATTCGGAGATACACTGGATGCATTGCCCAACAGGACCCCTGAAGTTTGCCTCCTCCAGCTGAGCCCTGGAAATGACCAACAGTGAAAGGAGCGGAGGGCAGAACATTTCCAAAGGTCAGTGACCCAGAATCAGGGTTCTTGCCTCTTGACGCTCCATCAGAGGCTGGACATCCCGACCAAGTGGAGAGAAGGCACGTGACAATTGCAGAGTGGCTGAGCCACCCTCGTTATAATGGGGAAACACCCACAGAAGGGGCATGACGGCAGGCTTCAAGAGTAGCTATAAGTCTTCTGTAGATCCATCCAATTCCTGTGCGGAGGTCCATGAAGCATGAGACAAGCCAAGGTCCCCACATTATTCCTTCGGTGAAGGAATGAATTTGGGTCCCCAAAGTATGGAAACCCCCAATTTATTGCTGCGTAGAAGACCAGCGAGCTTCCAAAGGGGCGCTTTGCCAAATGATCGTCAATTGAAAAATATGAAATCCATCAATGCAAAGCCATATCCTCGGCCAAGAATCTTGCCAAACAAAGCACTGAATCTCTGCAACGTCTCTGAAAAGCTACGGATTCGCGCAGGGAAGGGGCGACGCCCTCGGGAGCTGGTGACTAGTGCATCTAGAGAAGGAATACGTGAGCTGGCAGCACATGCCCCTCTTTCAACATACCAGGGCCCGACAGTGGGCCGTCCCCAGGTATGATGGGCTAGTGATAGGTCTAGTATGAATTTGGGCTCATACCAACATAGCCCAACAATTAGTGAAAAGGCTCAACCGGCTGGCAGGCCCTGTCAAGCGATGGGATCCAAGAGATTTGGAGCGATACCCACTAGGCTCTTCTAACACACGCACAACCACCATCCACTCGCATCTCTCTCGAAACTGCTATAGACAGGCAGTGTAGGAGGCGCCAATTCAGAAAATGTCAGCCAATGGGAGATGAGATCAACCCTGATAAGCCACGGCACCCGCCATCCTACAGCAACTCAACCAATCCCAGCAAGGTCAACAAGGTACGTGTCGGTCATACTCGGCGACGGTTCCCACACCACTACAAGGTGACAACTAATACCGCTAGCCACAGCTAGTGCTTAGCAGATGGCAAACCTAGGCAGGCTATCTGTCGTAAGTTCCCGCACCCAAGAGCCTCCTCCATGGAGATTATGAATACCTTCTCCTACAATGGAGAAGGGGATTTTGATTCGATTAGAGATTTGAGATTGAACATTCATACTCACTCAAAGCCTACTCAAAGCCATTTTGTGCCAAGCTTCGAACCTAAACTTGAGGAGAAAGAACCAGCTCTCTTCCTTTCAAAATCACCACTTCAGCCCGGCGATCTTAGTGAGTCACTCACTACACTGCACCAAAGGAGCCCGAGCCTCCTCTAATTATCATTTGCACTCCTTGCATACTTGCATCTGTGCAATCCTCGTCACATTTACTTTCACGCGTGCATCTTTCCATTCCCTGAAAAAGATTTCTAATTTGAGTGTCAGAGTATTTACGGTGGCAGAACCTCCCACCGTTTTCTAACCTCTTGTTCTTAATTTGTGGTGTGTAGGGCCAAGGTTGAGAGACGCGGAGATTGGATCCGCTCGGGATCAACCCAACGCGAGAAATCCAAAGGCTCCTTAATCCCCACGAGAACCCAAATCCAAAGGCGCATCATATCTATATCGGTAGATTTGAAGTCTAAAAATTTTTAAAGAGTAGAGAACTATTGTAATATGTCTACATAAACCAGTTGATTTTCAACTGTTATTTTATGATCTAATTATCTAACAAAACAAAAAAGAAAAACTTGCTTTTCTAATGGGAGCAAGATGAAAGGAAATTACTTTTGAATATTTGATGTATTGTGTAAGATAAAAAAGTATTTCTTCATTTTAAAAAAAGGTCTATTGGTATTCTTGTATGACATGATATGCATTAATAAATTTATTTTTATATAAATTTATTAATATAGATAGATAAATGAGATGTATATTAGATGATAAAAGGCAATGGCTGTCTCAATGGGAGTGAGGTTGACTATTTAGATTTGCTAGCTTAAGTAGCTAACATTGGATTTTGATTATCTGGTGAATTTAAAAGGTTATGAGAAAATGTTTCAACATGTATGCCTAGGCCACTTTTATAATACAATTTTCTCTTATAAATGGAAATGAGTTTATGTCAGTTATAATGGGATACAATGAAATTTTATTTTATCGTGTATTGTATTATCTAAGTTAAACTTAAAACTCTAGTGAAATGAGGATTGTCTAACATTAACCAATTATTTTCTCTAGCAAATAAAAAATCTGGTTTATTGTTACATTCATTCTTTCTATGTTTTCTCTAAAAATCAGCTAATAGTATAATTTTGATAGGGCATAAATTAAAAAAAAAGCCTGTTTTAAACAGTTTTGTCGGTTGATATTGCTCGTAAATAATTGCATTTACTCTTAATACTTTACTTTATGATGCGTCATTGGGTTTGGGTTACTGTTCGAATTAGGGAGCCTTCGAATTCCTCGCGTTGGGTCGAGTTTAAATGGGTCCGATCTCCGCGTCTATTAACCTGAGCCCTTCGCACCACAAACAACTAATAAGAAGTCAGAAGATCAGTGGGACTCACTCCCTAATTTATCTTTTGACACTCAAGTTAATAATCTTTCCAAGAGAATAGAAAGATGCAAGTATGTGAAGGTAAACGTGATGTGGAATGCACAGATGTTTATATGCAAGGGATACGAGTGATGATTAGAGGAGACTTAGACTGCTTTTGTGCACTTCGGTGAGTGGCTCACTACAATCTTTCTCCTCATGTTTGATGATTGAATCTCTCCTCTTGTGTAGGAGATGGTATTTCTAAAGCTTAGTGGAGGAGGCTTTAGGCGCAGGAGCGTGACATGTAATCTGTCTTGGGTTCGCCGGCTGCTAAGCATTGGCAATTGTCAGCAATGTCAGTTGTCGCATTATGGTAGCGATGGAACCATCATTGGGCATGGCCGGCGTTGGCTTGGTTGCCTTTAGCTGGGATTAGTTGAGCTGCTATAGGACGGGAGCACCACGATTTGGCCAGAGTTGACTTTATCCGTCATTGGTTGGCATCTCCTGGGCCGATGTCTTCTGCGTTGTCTATCTGCAGCCGTATTGGGAGGAAGTGTAGATAGATTGTGGTTGAGCATGTGTTAGGTGCTGTCTAGTGGGCGCAAATGCAGTCTGTCTAGCCTTCGATCCATCTTGTGGTTTTGGGCTTCACACGGAGCCTTTGGGCCCCACCACCTAGTTGGGCCTTTTGGCTGATTGGGCCTTATTCATGGCCAACCCAAATTTGAGCTGGACCCATCACTAGCCCCCCATGCCTAGGGCCGACCTTTCATTGAGCCCTAGCATGTCGGATAATCGGCTATGACCTGCAAGCTCATGTGTTCCTTCTCGAGGCACACCAGTTGCTAGCTCCCAAGGGCATCACTCCTTCCCTATACGAACTTGCTAGCTCCCAAGGGCGTCGCAGAGATTCGGTGCTATGTTTGGTAAAATTCTCAGCCTGGTGCTCGGCTACATATTGATGCCTTTCTTGTTTTCGAATTGGCGGCTATTAGGCGGAGCACTCCTTTGTTGGGAGCTTGCCTAATCTTCTGTGTGGCTATAAATTGGAGGTTTCCTATACTTTGGGACCTAAGCTCATTTCCTCGCCGATGAAGCAATGTGGAGACCTCGACTTGTCTCATGCTTCGTGATGTTTCACACGGGAACCGAATAGATCTGCGGGAGACTCGAAGCTGCTCTTGAAGCCTGTCGTCATACCCTTTCTAGGAGTCTTTCCTTGTTGTAACGAGCATGGCTCGGCCACTTTGCAATTATCACACGCTTTCTCTCCACTCGGCCTAGATGTTCAGCCTCTGGAGGAGCGTCGGGAGGCCAGAACCCTAATTCTAGCTCACTAATCTCTTGAAATGCTCTTGCTCCCACTCCTTCCATTGATGGTCATCTCCAGGGTTTGCTGGAAGAGGCATATCCCATGTCCGGCCGGGCTAAGCATCCGGTATTTTTTATGGTGCCATGGCTTTGGTGATCAATCTCAGGGCGGAGGCCTTTCCCTTGATGTGGTGATGTTTTATTCATCTTTCAGCAAAGGAATGGCTTTCCATCTGTGCTCCGTGGGGCACCGTCATAGGGTAGATGCAACCGAGGGGAGAGCTCTCTCCTCATGCATGTTTCTCCTAATCCGGTTTCTTGAGTGTGTGCCGCTACTTCTCTACTTCTAGTATTTGACTTCATTTTTATTTTCTTTGTATTTGTACCTGTGCAAGCCTTGTACTTTGTAAAGAGGATTTCAATGAATAAAAGCTTTGATATTTGCTTTTTCTCGAGTGCCACTGAAATCATTTCTTTACTGTTACTCTATATGACTTAAGGGCCGAAGTACCCTCGTGCCGCCATACGTGTTTGGCTATTTGCCCATCCTGTGGTCAAAGCGGCTTGCAGTTTGACTTTTCGGTGACCAACCTTCGCGTCCAACTTTGGATCTTCGGTGGGATGGCCGGATGGGAGTTGTTAATGGGTTCGTGATGCTCGCATTCTTTCTCGGGCAACAGAATGCCACCAATTAGGGCCCCGTCCATCAAACTGTCTCTGCACATTTATTGCGATGGCGGTCGCAGAGCCGTTGCATCATAATGATTCTTCTTTGAAAAGGCGTGACGCTTTAGGGTGTTACCACAAGGAGGAACTTCTTTAGGCGGCAAGTCGCCTTGCCTTTGCCAAACGACACCGTTTCATTCGTGGGACTTTGCCTATTTAAGCACAAAGGCCCCCTAATTGTTTTGGTGCTCATTGTCCGTGCTAAGGCGCTTACCCTGAGCTTGCTGCTTCTCTTTCCCTTGTTCTATTCTGATTCGTCTAATGGCTGATGAAAGGCCCATCGGTGTCCCAGAGTTGCTGGTTTGGCCAGTGGGATCATCCTCTTCTTTAGAATTCGAAACTTCCACTGAGGAGTTAGGATGGGAGTAGGAGCTGAGAGGGTGTGATGAGGTGGACTCCACCGCCGCTGCAGCAGCGGTGAGAGGCTACCAATCTGAGCCATTTATCCTTGGACCAATGGTCTTCCTGAGGGTTTTGAATTTGAAGGGGCCTCCAACTCCTCTCAGCACTATGTCACTGACAATGTAGGCTAGTTGATTCTTCGTTCCCAACGGGTGATTGAGGAAGCTGAGCGCTGGGTGCAGGCTACCGTTGTGGATGTCGAACAGAGCCAACAAGGGCCGTTTACCTCGAACGAGTCTTGTCAAAATCTGAGGTCAGGTCTTTGTAGCTTGTCAAGGCCAACGCTTAGGCTCGGAGTCGGATCACGATGCTTTAGGGGGAGGTTAAGCTTTGCCGAGAGTGACTTCAGGAGCAAGGCAATGTGCAGACGCCGCTAGAGGCCGAGTTGAGGTTGAGGATCCATCCGAAGGAGCTGGCCCTGATACTGGAGGGGCGATTCTAGGACGGTATTCGCCTAAGCCAGAGGATAATTTCTCTGGTGATGCCTAGTTTCCCTATAGGTATCCTGGACTCTTGAAACGAGGGAGCTTCCACGTGCTAGGAAATGACTGAGTTCTCGGCTTTGGATTCTGCGGAGCTTGACATGCATAGATAGTTTTGTTGTATTTTGAGGGCACTAGCTGCCTCTAGTTGTAAAAGAGACTTTGTTATCTTTTAGTAGAGTAATCCATTTGTGGTAGCATGTTGCTCCTGAACATCTGGTGTGGTATTTCCGGGTAGGCAATTGGACAGGCTGCTGTCGTGGCAGTCCTTGACGGCTTGTGCCCTCGTATTAATTGCTTGTTATGATTGTTGGGACTTTATGGACAGCTACAATGCGCATTGTGGTATGGCGTGTCAGGCATCATCATAGGCTGATTGGAAAGACGCAACATTCCCTATTGAGGGGACGCGTGTTTGGGCCATCATCAAGGGCACCCCTTGGGTTCACTATACGGTGCCGTTTACGGTTCCTTTCCCTAGCCTATTTAAACACTTCCTTCCCCCACCATCTACACTTTTGAATCCTCTCACTCCACATTTTGTCGATGAAGAAGAAGCAGTTTGCGCTACCTGTGGCCCGCTAAAGAGTCAGTGATATTAAGTCCATCCTGACTTCCAGCATCGTTGCGACCTTGCTGGTGAGGTATCGCATTCCGAGCGACATTGTTCATCTCCTTCTTGGCGAGGATGGCAGAGCGTGTGCACCTCTGGAAGGCTTCATCACTATCTATGAGTCCCACTTGAAGGGTGGGCTCCGTTTCCCTGTGGCGTTGGAGCTGTACAGGATCCTGTTGGCATTAGGCATCCCTGTGGCGTGGCTTCACCCCACCATTGTACATTACTTAGTCTCCATGTGCGTCTTCGCTCGCCTTCATAATCGCGAGTTCAGTTGCCGATTGGTGACAGTGATTTTCGACTTTAACTAGACAGAGGACCGGATTTTTATATCACCACGTCAAGGCTTCTGCTTTCATTGGGCAAACCCTGACTCTACAAGGCACTAGAAGGACCGATTCGTTTTCTTG
The DNA here is from genome assembly GCA_025585075.1 of Nepenthes mirabilis. Lineage (NCBI taxonomy): Eukaryota > Viridiplantae > Streptophyta > Magnoliopsida > Caryophyllales > Nepenthaceae > Nepenthes > Nepenthes mirabilis. The sequence continues at coordinate 11,282 of JAODPA010078789.1, read as the reverse complement.
GCAGCCCCACCTGAGTGGGACATTCCCAATGTTTGGTGCTTCATGGGGGAGTACTTTACATAGAAAGTTAGCTGGAAGGATACAAAAAAGGAGAAGGCATTTACGAGCCTCACCCTGGAGATGATAGAGATGTTCTGCATGAAGGGGTATTATTTAAACCCGGAGCTCTTCGCCGAGGTTAAGGGGGAACCCGAAGGGGCTACGGCGGCGCCTGTCACTCAAATAAGGGAGGCTAGGACACTAGTCATTCAGGAGTCGTCTCGTGAATTGTCTGACCGACAAGACTGGTCTTCTTTTTTGGAGTCCTCCTTGAGTGAGGACATGGCAGCCCTGAAGAGGCTGAGGCGGGCTAGAGGTACGTTGAGCAGAAGGGCTTTGATTCTACCGGCCATATCGGGCCAGTCGTCCGGATCCGTCTTGCCGACATTGGTTGGTGTCACTCTGGCACCACTGGGGTCGAAATCCTAGCCACAGCAGGGAGTATGGCGTGCAACTTCTCAACTATTCGTCAGCTGTGGGGTCTGAGCCAGGTCCTTTTACCGATGTTGCTTCTTGTTCCTCCCACAAGGACTATCCGGTGGAACCCACCATAGTGGAGGTCGTTGTGGATGCCGAAGGGGAAATAGCTGTTGCCGTTGGTGAGTCCGTCAATGCGACACTGGTGGCTATCGTTGACATAGTGGACGTTAAGCATGATGTTGAGCCCGCGGATGTGTTGGAGATTATCGACACATAGGCTTTGGGATCTTTGGTAACTGGGGTTTTGGAACCTGAAGTGGTCCCTGGTCCACCCAAAAAGGTCGATGTAGGACCCCTCGTGAGTGAGACATGTGAGAGCGCAAGGGAGGATGGCGTTGCACATCCTGAGGCCCCAGCCATGCCCACACGTGGGGCCACGCCGAATCCATCCAGAGCATGTCTTCGGGCTCCAGGCCCAAAGTGCTAGCGTCGAAGCTGACCTACGGACCTGGTCTGCTTCGAAGGAGATTGGACGAGTGCTAGACACTAGGTTTTGGGACGGTATACGTCTATGCCGTCGGATAGGGTTCGTGGTAGCTCCGAACGTCTCTGGGGGGATTTTTTATCCAAGAAACGACGGCGTTCGGAATCGATCTCTCCTGACTAACTTCTCAGAGGAAGTGGGGCCCTTGCACACTTAGGGTAGCCGGGATCTTTGTACATTCTCCCTTTTATAGTTGAACGAGTGGCTTTGTAATCCCAAACTTGTTTAATGAATGAGATGCCTTCTTTTTGCTTTCCTACGTAGCTGTTTTTTTTTTTTTGGTTGTTGTTGTTGTTTCGGCTAGGCGCTTTTGCCATCGTTACCATGGCTCACTTTGGGAGCCGTTTGTGTTGTACTCATCTTCAATTGAAGACATCGTCGCACCTTACACTGTTGGGGTGCCCTGTCTAGCAAGTTGGACGTCGCTGCACACCGAAGGTAGAGTCTCACAAGGGCTAGCTGGGTTTTAAGACCATAGCAGCCGGACTTTGACGGGGTCTTAGGCTGTCACCCGCACAAGACTGTGTTGGTGCTTGACCCTACTTGGGGCATCGTAACTTAGTGCATATGGTCCTCGCCCGCCGACTGTTGTTGACTAAGAGTGCTCTCTTCCTCGGAGGAAGATCGTCGCATGCCTGCCGTTTAGGTCCTCTAAGGTTTTGAAGCCCATCTTATCGGGAGCTTTCGGAGCCCCCAAGCACGGTTATTCGGCCGCATGTGGGCCACTTGGCAAGGGGCCAAGGTTCTTTGGCCGCTGAAAGGCCTTTCGGCGGAGAGCCGAAGTTCGGAATTCGATCGTGTGTGGGCCTATTGGCACGGGGCCAAGGTTCTTTGGCAGCTGAAGGGCCTTTTGGTGTAGAGCTGAAATTCAAAGTTCGACCGCGTGTGGACCGTTTGACACAGCGCCAAGGTTCTTTGATCATCTTGGGGTTTATTTACAGGTGGATCAGTGTTTTCCGGACTTAGGAGCAGTCTAGGTCATTTTATTTTATGAAATATCCGGCATGCATGCACTCATATGAACAATTAGACAAAAAAGTGAAAACAATGATTTTATTAACAGAAACATGCTACATGTACAAGCATCATGGACAATGTATGCAAACCTTTGCTAGGCAACTCCGAGGGCTACTAATAGTATTTTTTGAGGTGGATGGCATTCCAACTTCGAGAGACCAGTTTGCCGTTCTGGGTGTGCGGCTTGTATACCCCATTTCGGAGGATCATTGAGACAATGAACGACCCCTCCCAATTTGAGGAGAGTTTGTTTCTGTGACTAGTCTTGTCCATTGCCTCTACACTCCATAGGACCAAATCTCTAACCTCGAGAGGACGAGCTTTCACCCACTTGTCCTCGGCGAATCAAGCCTTCAATCTCCTTTTACCCGTCTATATGCTGGTTTTTTTGGTTTTTCATCTAGTTAACGGTTCGCGATGACTGTTCAGTCTTATTTATGGGTCTTCGTGGATTTGGGTCGTTTCTCATTCTTGGGCAGGTATACTCATCACTAGCCCCATATTGGTGGTTCAAACTTTGACCTCTAGCATGTTCATGGTGGGTCATGTGACTTGGCATTCGTCAAGATCCATTGACCGGAACCGTTAACGGTTTAAGACGACCTGGTGCACTCTTGAAAAAGGAGCTAACCGTCTAGGCCAAAATCTGGAGATCTACTGAAGAAAATGTCAACCAGATTCATTGAATGTCCTGGCCAACTTGGAGGCGGAGAATGCTTGGCTGAAAAAAAATAACGCCAGTCTAAAGGAGGCCGTGGTGATGGGTCTTGTCGAGGAGAATGATAAACTGAAAGAGGATAATGGCCACCTCAAGGAAGAGATCGATCGGGGTACGCGGTGTGTCGACCAGTTCGCGGGGCAAATGACCACACTAGAGAACAAGCTGATCACTTGCATTCGCCCTCACGAAGTCTCGAACATGCTGTTGGAGCGGTTATGGGAGGGGATCAACATCAACCGCCGTATTACCCGGCCGATTGATCCCAACTTTTCAGTTGAGTTTCTTTACCCAGAGAGCCATTCCGCCGAGCATCGTGAGAACCTTGTGGGGGAGCCCCGGGCCAGTCACAGGCCACCGGCGCCTTCTCCTTGGAGCTCTGCTCCTCCTTAGTTTTTATACTCATTGTTTTTAGTAACAGATGTAACTATGAGTGAATATAATCAATAAAACAGCTATTTTATTGACGTTATGTGTCTTTGGCCTTTATTGTTATTCCCACTCTTTCATGCTAAGTTTTTCGGCCAACTCTGTGTGCTCAAGTTGGCCGCCGACCATACTTAAGGCGTCGTTGGCATTCTTCTAAGGACTTGAGCCTTTGAGTAGACATCAGGGTTAACCTGAATGTGGTGAGAAGCCTGGTCCATACTCACATGGGAGCAAAGACTTGGTGGCACTATCCTAGTGCATACTTGGAAGGCCAACATTTGGGGCAGATTGCCCCGCTTCTGTCGACCGTCATTGACTGATCGCGTTATCTCCTTGCGTAGGAGGTCCTCAAACCCACTAAGATTTTGACCGAAAATGGGCCATTTGAATTAACAAGGTTCAATTCGATCATCAGTAGGCCGCCTGGATGACCAGGGTTTAAATTCGACCACTTATGGGTATCTCGGATGATCGGAGTTTACATATGACTACTTATAAGCCGCTTGGATGATCAAGATTTAAATATGACCGCCTATGATCCGTCTGGATAACTAGGGTTTAAATACGACCGCTTATAGGTCGCCTGGATGACCAGGGTTTAACGAGTGGGTGAGAACCCACCCAATTTAGGGGCAGTCTAAATCATTTACAGAATCCTGCAAACAAACATACAGCTATGCATACACATACATAACATAACAATAAGACACAATGGACATGAAAAAGGACACTTATTTTATTAATTGAAAGAAGTACATTCTCTTACAAGCATACATATGGACGACCTACCTGGACCATTACTAGAAGTAGCGCTTAAGGTGGGTCGCGTTCCACGTCTGTGGAACCAACCTGCCGTCCTAGGTTCAGAGTTTGTATGCTCCATTCCGCAAGATGGCAGAGACTCAAAAAGGTCCTTCCTAGCTTGGGGAAAGCTTATTCCGATTGGCGACCTTACCTGTGGCTTCGATGCTTCGTAAGACTAAGTCCCCAACGTTAAACTGCCGTGCTTTTACTTTCTTGTTGTAATAGCGCGTGATACGTTGTTGGTAGGCTACAGTTCGTATTCTGACAGTGTCGCGGGTTTCTTCCCACAAGTCTAGGTGCTCCCTAATTTTCTGAGAGTTGCCCTATGGATCGAAGGATTCGACCTTAAGACTTAAAAATTTGATCTCGACCGGAATCACTGTTTTAGTTCCGTAGCAATTACTGAAGGGAGTCTCGTGAGTTAGCTCCTTTGGAGTCGTCCGATAAGATCAAAGGACGGAGGGCAGCTCATTCACCTAGGAGCCCCTGGCGTCCTCTAGCTTGGTCTTGAGGTCATTGAGTAGCGTATGGTTCGTGACCTCCACCTGTCCATTCGCTTGTGGGTACACCACCGATGTGTGGACCAATCTGATACACAGACTGGTACAATACTTGGTAAAACGCTTTCTCAAAAATTGGATTCCGTTATCGGTGACATTATTCTCGGGAACACCAAATTTGCTGACTATATTCTGGCAGACAAATTCAAGAGCATTGTGCTTTATGATGTTGGCCAACGGGATGGCTTTAACCCACTTGATGTAGTAGTCGATGCTTATGATAATGAATTTCCTTTATCCTATTGCAATGGGAAATGGGCCAAGAATGTCAAGCCCCACTGTGCGAAAGGCAAAGGGGCTTGGAGGGACTTCAGCTCAACGGGCGGTTGGTTGTGAAGATTGCCATGGAGCTGGCAGTTCTCACACCTTTTTATGAACTTGAGCGCATCCTTTTTCATTATTGGCCAATAGTAACCCTGGCACATGATCTTGAATGCCAAGTTCTTACTGTCAATATGCGATCTACAAATCCCGAGATGGACTTCACCTAGGGCATAGTAGGCCTCCTCTGAAGTGAGGCACCAGAGGTGTGGAGTCGAGTAACCACTGTGATATAGCCATCCGTCGACCATAGTGTACTAGCCAGCCATCTTCTTAACTAGCTTGGTTTCGTCTACGTCTTCTGAAAGTGCTCCATCTGTTAGGTATTTTTGGTACGACGTCATCCAATTTTCTACTTTGAAAATCTGCATTGCTTCCTACTTCTCAGTGTTACTTCTCTGTGCTGGGAGCACTGAGAATTTTTCGCATGTCCCTCAAGTACTGCTTTGGATTTTCAGCCGTCGCTGCCCTGACAAGTTGTCCGCCTTTTAGTTCTCAGTTCTGGGAACACGAACAAGGGTCACCTTATCAAATCTCCTGCTGATCTCCTTCACTTTGACTAAGCATTTAGCCAGGTGAGGGTTGCATGTCTCAAAACTCCTATTAACCTGATTGACGACTAGTTCCGAGTCGCTATAGACAATCATTCGTTTAGTTGAGCACTCTTTAGCCAGCCTCAACCCAGCCAATAGGGCTTCGTATTCTGTGACGTTGTTGGTTGCCAGGAAATCGAGTCTGAGTGAATACTTCACTTTAAACCCGTTCAGGGTTTCTAGGACTACCCTAACTCCGCTGCCTAAGTCCGTAAATGATCCATCCACGTTGATGACCCATTTCAGCTTTTCCTCGCTCTATCCAGCATCCTTAGCGGGCTATTTCTTGAGAATTGATGTCGTGGTCTAGATAATGAAGTCAGCTAGAGCCTGTCCTTTAATGGTGGGCCTGGGTCAGAATTCGATGCCGAACTCTCCCAATTTGATAGCATATTTTACCAGCCGTCTAGAAATGTCGGGTTTTTAGAGAATGTTCTTTAGAGGCTGGTCAATGAGAATAATCACGCGATGAGCATGAAAGTAGGGTATCAGCTTTCGGGCGGAGAAAACAAGGGCTAAAGCTAACTTTTCTGCTCGTGGGTAGTGCATCTCTGGGCCGTTCAACATTTTGCTTAAGTAGTAGACCGGTTGCTCGGTATTGGAATCCTGGCATATGAGGATGGAATTGAGGGCCACCTCTGATACCGCTTGGTAGAGGTATAGTTCCTCTCTGTCCTTAGGTGACATTAATAATAGTAGACTGTCCAAGTATCGTTTCAGTTCGTTGAAAGTTGTCTGGCACTCCACTGTCCACTGGAATCCATTTGCTTTTGTTTCCCTTAGTACCTTAAAGAAATGTTGGTACTTGTCTCCTAACTTCGCTAAAAAGCAGGACAAGGCCGCCAGTCGTTTGGTTAGCTGCTGGACGTCATTGATGCTCCGCGGTGGAGTCTTGTCTACGAGAACCTTAATCTTCTCTGGGTTTGCCTCGATCTTTCGTTGGGAGACGATGAAACCCGGGAACTTCCCAGAGAAGACTCTGAAGATGCACTTAGCTGTATTCAGCTTCATTTGGTGTGCGCGGATTACCTCGAAAGATTTAGCCAGATCGCGAATATGGTTATTGGAGGCCTTACTCTTGACGAGCATATCATCGACGTACACCTCCATATTACAGCCGATCTACTTTTTGAACATTTTGTTTACGAGCCGTTGGTTAGTAGCGTTTGCATTCTTTAGACCAAAAGATATGACCTTGTAACAATAGGTACCTTAATTCGTCATGAACAAGGTGTGCTCCTCATCCCTTGGGCTCATCTGGATTTGGTTATAGCCTGAGTATGCATCCATAAATCTCAACAGCTCGTGTCCAGATATTGAATCCACCAGTAGGTCGATCCGGGGTAAGGGAAAGTTGTCTTTCGGGCAGGCTTTGTTAACGTCGGTGAAGTCGATACACATTCGTCATTTTTCATTACTTTTCTTTATCAGGACGACGTTGAAAAGCCAATTCAGGTATTAGACCTCCCTAATGAAGCCGACATCTAGCAGCTTTTTTACTTCTTCCCAGATGGTGATTAATTTTTTCACGGAGTGATTTCTCCACTTCTACCTAATGGGCTTACGGTCGGAATCAAGGCCCAACTTATAAACCATTACTCCGTCCGAAATCTCAGGTATGTCAATAGGAGTCCATACGAAGATGTCAACGTTCTGCCGTAAAAATGCGATCAACACGTCGTGCAGTGTCCCAATGAGTGAGCCGCCGATCTATACGCACCTTTTTGAATCTTCCGAGTTTAGTGGGATTAGATCAGTTACCTCTTCGGACTGCGCTAGCTGTAAAGTTATTTCATCTCGATGGTCGAGTTCTCCTACCGATTTGGCGCTGCCACTCAAGGCGATCTGGGACATATAACATGTCATCCCAGTGATTTAGTCGCCTGGCACTTTGCTTACACCGTAAGCTGTTAAAAATTTTATTTTGTGATGCGGTATCAAAATGACAGCTCTGAACGCTGTTAAGCACGGGCAGCATAGTATAACGTTGTAGATGGAGAGTAGGTCAACTACCAAAAAGGTGAGTATTTGACTTGCCGTTCTCGGGTATGTGCGCAAGGTCACTTCTAATTGAATGGTCCCTTAAACGGGTACTGACTCATTGTCAAGACCATATAGTGGGCATTCGGCAGGCTTTGATTGACTCTTTTTAAACAAAGTTTAAAAAACGCATCAAGGTAAAGTAAATCACGCAAACTTTTATTATTAATGAATACTCATTTCAACTGGTAGTTAACGCTACCGTCTGAAATGAGGGTGGATACAATAAGAGGATCTACGTGGGGAGAAATTACATGTCCTAGGTCATTGTCACTAAAGCTAATGATGCTATTCTCGGTACATTGCTTCTTCTTCCCAACATGTCATTCCCTATGGTCCGCCGAAGTCTTGGCCGGTCGAGCCGTGATCATATTGACCACTCCTACTGCGACTCGATTCCATGGAGGAGACGGCTCTGGGCCTTCACTGCCTGCTATGCCAGAGCTCTATGCAGGGTTCTTAACGAACCTTGTGAGGTGGTCTCTACAAATCAACTCTTTTATCTTCTACTGGAGAGTCTTGCAGTCCTCTGTGGAGTGCCAGGGAGATCGATAAAAATCACAGGACTTGGCTGGATTTCCTCCTTCCGCCTTCTAAAGTGGTTTTGGCCACTTAAGGAATTTTTTCCCATAGATCTGCACGATGGCGTTTGAACACATGTCGATCAAGGGCGTTAGGCTAATCGGCCCATAGTCCTTGTGCGCCGGTGGTCCAATCCTGTGGTGTTTTCGACGGGAGTTATTGTCGCTGCTGTACTTCCTTTTTCCTTCAGTTAGGAAAGAGCGATGCTATTTGGTCCCCTTAGGATGCTTAGCCTCATTGGCTTCCTTTACCGCTACATAGGTCCTAATGATAGATTTTGCTTCCTGAAAGGTCTGCAGATTCTTATTTGCCAAATGCCTGAAAGAGTCTCCATAAGTTAATGCAGAGATGAAACTATCCTCTGCGAGCCTGGGGATCCGCCCGACTTCTACCACAAAGCAATCTAAAAATCTCCATGGATTCTCTCTGTGCTTCTGCTTGATATGAGAAAAGATGCCAAGGCTGCTTCTCTTCTCGGCAGCTAGAGGCATATTGTGCTAGCAAGAGGTCGGTCAGCTCCCGGAAGTTTCAGATCAAATCTGAGGGGAGGTGATGGAATTAGATGCGAGCATCCCCCTTCAATGTGAGTGGGAAGCGGCGACACATGGTTATGTCCTCCAACCCTTGAGACTCAGATAGATGCGTAAATGGTCGAGGTGATCAACAGGATCAGCGCTCCCATCGTATGAGTCAAGGGTTGGCATTTTAAACTTTACGAGTATGGAACGGTTCAAGATCTCCGCTGTAAAGGGAGAACAGTCGAGATCAATCGCTTGATCATCGTCTTTGAAGACACGGTTCCATATTTTCTCCAGCCTTGGATCTGCTCATGCGGCATTGACTGATCTTTTGGAGTTGAGATATGTTCTCAACTCCAACTCCGTTCTTTCTTTGGCGTGGCTAATAGTCGGCCAACTACTACCACCGGTGGATCTGATAGCTCGGGAGGCTCCCTCCTGATCCTAGGGCCTAGATTTCGCCCGAGAATATCAAGGATCCTTTGTTCCAGGCTTTCCTTCAGAGTCATGTTGCCTAATTGTTCCTCAGGCCATAGTTGGCTTTGGGCCTATGAGGATTCAGGCATCTGAATGTTAGCCGGCCTCCTGGATCTTTTGGCTGGTTTCTTCTTTCTCAGGCCTCCTTTCGTGGAGGCAGTGCAAGGGTTGCTGCGGGCGGAGCCGCCTATTGTGCGTGCTCCTAGCTGGAGCAGAATATCTGGTGCATCTTTTTGGTGTTCTATTTACACTCCACTAGGTTTTGAAAGAAAAGTAGTGGCACCCCGTTGAGTGTTTCGTTGACCACGGCACCAACAGTGTGGTCCTGATCAGGTGAGGTGACATCTCTGGCAGGCTCGCTGGCTTGTGCTCTCGTGTTCACCATTTTGATTGATAATGTTGGCTGAGAAAAGTAAAGCTGCGGAAAGTTTTAGAAAAATGTGGTTGGCTCTTTGTAAGCATTTCCCATAAACAGCGCTAATGATGCATCTTGGATCCAAATTTCGAACAGGTTTGGGTCAATTTTATCATTGAGTCCGGCTCCGTCCACCAAGTCTGAATCTTACACACCACTACAACAAACGAGAGGTCAAGTGTCGACGAGATGTTGTTCCACTGAAAATACTTCGACGCTCAAGTCAGTAAACAGCCTTCCAAGAATCGAGAAGGTTAAGGAAAAAATAGAATAAGCAGAAATGGTAAGAGCGTTTGTGGTGGGTGTTATGCTTTCAAAGTGAAGAGCTTTCTGTGGCACGAAAGGAGCGCTAGTCTCTGACACTGTGTTCTTGAGGAACATAGTGACAGGGAGAGAGAGAGACATTCTATAAGCATAGGAGCTTGTGAGAATGCAGCGTAAATTTAAGAGCACCTTAATGAGAGCTAAGGTTTTGGTGAGTGAATCTCGGCAGAAAGGAGAGCGCTTGTTTGCAGAAATCAGAGCCTTCCCCTGGAGTGAAGATTCCCCCTGGAGTGAAGACTCCATGGGCTTTTATAACCGTGATGCTGGGCATCCTTCCTTTAATAGGAGCGCTTTATTCCTACGCTTTGATGGACCAGTTTTCTTTCTGGGTGTAGGGCTTTAGTGGCAGTAATGACTCCTTGGAAGGATTGCTTTTCTTTTGTATTTTGTAACTGCTAGGGTTTGCTGCATACAGAGGAGAGAATTTGGCGCTTTTCTCGTGTGAGGCATGCTGAATCTGCTGGTGACCATTACCATGGAGATTGCCTTTTGGAGGAGCGTGAAATTAGGGGAAGAGACCGTTGCTGGTCGTGGATAGAAGCGTGGATCTAACTAGGCTTGGCCCATATGAGGCTTGCTCATAGGCCAGCCTACTGTAACGCTTCTGATCAATAGAAATATTGACCGTCCTCTTGTACCAGTTGCCCGTCCGTATACTGGTCTCCTTGGCTTTTCATCCGGTTAACGGTTCATATTGACCGTTCAAACTTATTTATGGGCCTTCGTGGATTTGGACCGTTCTTCCTTCTTGGGCCAGCCCACTATATGTATACCCATCAAAGTGATTTTGCTATTCGAATAAGATAGTCGTAATGAAACGAATGCGAAGATTTATAACAGATGGGGATGGGTATTTATTTGGGGGGTTGAGTTCCTTTTTGTGTATCTGTTTGGTAAAGTAGCTTTGGTGTTCGAGCACTTGTTTGATAGAGTGCCTTTTGTATATACACACTCGTCTGATAGAGTACCTTTTTTAGTTTGTCCTCTCATTTTATTAGGGGAGAGGTTTTATTTATAATGAGAGACGCTATTTGATTGATAGGTGTCTAACATCAATGTATGGGTATGTGTCGCTTTGGACCAGTGGTGAGAGGTGTCGCTTATATTTTGTAACGGCCGCCTTCATTTAATTGCCAGATTGCCTAATTACTAGTTATTGGATTGATTTAGCAGCCATTTATATTTAGCTATTAAGTAGCTCATTATAATCTTTTAGTGACTGTTTGTTTAAGTCATATCACTTGGTTCATACATTTTAGCATCTGATGGGATCTGAAGCATTTTCTATTGGTCGTCATTATTTGGACCTCTTATCCAGTTATCTGTTGGGTCGATCTATAACTGACCATACCCATCATTATATATTAAAAAAAGAAAAAAAATAATTTACACTGCCATTATCCTCTATAAATAAAGGAGGGACGGGTGGCATCGAGAGACAAATAGATGCCCTTGGAGTTTCTGCCCTCTCAGCAGTTAGA
>JAODPA010078778.1:2727-27333 GCA_025585075.1 Nepenthes mirabilis | reverse complement strand
TGAGAAATATTTTTCAAATTTGTGTAATTTAAAAAAATAAAAAATAAACACTATTTTCTTAAAATTGTGGAGAGTCTCGTGCTATGCGAAACGGTAAACACAGCGTTGAAATCATCCTGTGTTTGTAACCGGCAACACACGCCCATCGATCTTTGCCCACAGCCGTCAGATTCCCATCCCGTGTGTCCAGAATCATATCCCGTCCCACTAAAGTTCCACGTGTGAACAATCCCTTCTGCCATTGACGATTCAAAATGTCACAGGTGAGGCGCACATTCTCTCACGGCCGGGCAAAAAGAAACTGTTTGAATGGAGGGCTGAACGACCAATGACCAGCCTCTCTCTTCTCGTGTATCATGTATTCATATCCTTGCTTTCTCTCTCTCTCTACCCCTACTCTCTCTCCACACTCTCGGCCCTCTACTTCTTGACCAGGCGACAATCTCTCTCTCTCTCTCTCTCTCTCTGTCACTCTTGTTAAGGCTTTGGGTCGTTCATTGGAGGGGAAAATCGGCGTAATTGAGCGCTGAAGTATCAGATCGTGAAATTCGTTTGTTTGTTGGGATTTTTGTGTTTTTCTGTGTCTGATTGTGTGAGTTTTGGGGGATTTGGCTCTTTGAGATGTTGAATGCTGGAAATATTTCTCTGCTTTTTGCAAACTGACCTCTCTAAGCTCGCATATTAGCTCTTTTTTGGTCCTTATACTGCGGTTTTGGGTGTGGATTGGGTTGAGATAGTTTGAAGCCGTATGGGATGTGTTGTGTTAGCTTTGAAGCTATGGACTTTGGTGGCGGAGTGTCCCTTGGACGCTGTGAAGTGAAGTAATTAAGGAAATTAGGGTTTGATCAGTGAGTTTACCTTTTTCTATTTCAAGTGCCTTTATTGTTAAAATAAGGCAACTCCTTAATTGTTTTGAGGGAATTCGTGAGTTGTATGATTTAGGCAAGCAGCTTTTATGGTATCATTTGCGTTTCATATTTTCTGCCGATAACTTTCCTTTTCTCACGTTTTCTGAATCAACAAACATGAAATTAGAGTTCCATGGAGACATGGGATGACCGTTTGACTTTCTATTCATCACTTGTTTTGTTATGAGAATTTTATTTTAATAAATTACTAAATTGGAATTGTTCACTTCCTTGGAGTTCTTTAGAAGTAAGTCACTGATATATGTCTTTGGTTATTTTTGTTTAGGGTTTCATTAACGGGGTTTGAGTTTGAAGTACTGATGCTAAAGAAGTAGAGATATCCCAAACTTGCAAATCTCGTGCTGCCCAGGGGTCGAAAAAATATGTTGGAGGGTCCCAAATTTACTGGTATTATAGGGATAAAGAACAATGACAACAGGTTCTACGATTTCTACCGTAAGCTTGGGGAGAACTCGAACATGTCCGTGGACAATTATGCAAGTTTGCAGGCCAGTAATGGCGGGGGTTCTGTGGCAATGTCTGTTGATAATAGCAGTGTGGGATCGAATGATTCGCATACTCGTATCCTCAATCACCAAGGATTGAAGCGTGTTAATAATAATTATTCCGTCGCCAATAGTGTTAATCATCGAGGCAGAGTAGGACATTACTTGAGTGATGATGTCCTGGCTCAAGCTCTGATGGATACTAGTATACCAACAGGAGGGCTTGAGAACTTTGAAGAGTGGACCATTGATTTGAGGAAGCTTAACATGGGGCCTGCTTTTGCGCAGGGAGCTTTTGGGAAGCTTTACCGAGGTACTTATGAGGGAGAAGAAGTTGCAATTAAGATTTTGGAGAGGCCAGAAAATGATCCGGAAAAGGCTCAGGTGATGGAGCAGCAGTTTCAGCAGGAAGTCATGATGTTGGCCACATTGAAGCATCCTAACATAGTTCGATTTATTGGAGCATGTTGGAAACCCATGGTTTGGTGCATTGTTACTGAATATGCCAAGGGTGGATCTGTTCGACAATTCTTAGTTAATCGTCATAACAGAACGGTGCCTTTGAAGTTGGCTGTCAAGCAAGCCCTGGATGTTGCAAGGGGGATGGAGTACGTGCATGGGCTTGGATTGATACACAGGGATCTGAAATCTGATAATCTTTTGATCTTCTCAGATAAATCAATTAAGATTGCGGACTTTGGTGTAGCTAGGATTGAGGTCCAGACTGAGGGAATGACTCCAGAAACAGGAACATACCGGTGGATGGCTCCGTAAGACTTTCATCTATAAATAATAGACATATTTTGATTATGTAATCTCTTTGTTTTCTGTATGTTAAATAACTTATTGGGCTCATTTTAGGATATCATTTCCCTCTGCCTGTTTTTCCGATGATTTTTTTTTCAAACGTACAAATTTTGTCTGCCAGATATTTTTGAGCACTAATTTGCAGAACTTTTCCTTCAAAAGTGCTGGTCTAGCTACAGAGTAACTGGTTTTAGGACTCCCATATAAATTCTTAAGAACATGAAAATTCTCTTGCTACACTGATGATACTTGCACTTCCAGATGCTTATTTAATTTCCAACCTACATTAGAAGGTATTATTCCCTACCAATCTCTGTGAAACTTGGTTGATCCTGCCTTTCAGAAGCTCATTCTCTTTTGTTTACTTAGCCATTTTTCTAGTTATATGACCCTAAGCAATTTCCATAAGGTGAATCAAGGGTAGTAATGGCTTCGTTTCAACACCCATCTGTGCCCCTCCCCATTTTACCTGTTCCGAGAAAAAAGAGAAAAAACCAAGTGAATTTCCATCGAATATCGGGGAATGAAATCTGTAAGTGTGCAGCAAACTTTATATGAATCTGCACAAGCAAAGTCAATGATTACCTAGTAAGCTAGCTTATAGGCATGCTTTGCATCACAGGTTATTGATTTCTAACTCTTTCCTCTCGTTGAACGATGGTACTTTCCTACTATTTTCTCTGTTGTGCCTTCTATTGCTAGGGGATTGGTTACATTTTGTTATCCTTGGTTCAATCAGTGCACCTTCCCCTCTCTTCCAATACAGTTTTTCTATTTTTTGCCGCCCTTATTTTAAAATTGATTAGTTAATGCTAAAGCACAATTGTTTCCTTAATGTACCAATTCTTTGTATTGTTTCCCCTTTTTTCAAGTAATTACACTGCACAATCATTCATTGTCGTGTTTTTTATGGCTGTGGAGCCTTAGATCTATTTACATTAGTTTGAGCAATGGTGGGCTGCTATCGTGTAGATATGCCTTAAATGTCTTGACTAGGATGTTAGTTATTTCATTTTCTTCCTGTACACACTTCCTTTTGTGCTTGAAGGTGCATGAATTGATAAATTAGCTCTTGTAGCAATATTGAAATTATTTTCCTTACATGCACTCTTTTGCTCTTAAGTTTTTAGGCCACCTAAGATTTTGACTTGCTTAGTTAGATATCTTCTCTCAAGTATTGATATTGGACTGACATTAGAGGTTTTCATTTAGTGTCCATTCTACGGTGGTCTTGCATCAGCACTCCAGATATCCTATGCTGGTCTAAGTATTAAAGATTAGGGCATCAGTTTTTTTTCCATTTCCACTGTATCTTGACCTATTCATTATCGAGTTACTTGGTCTTAATTAAAGTGCATCCTGAAATAGTTTAATGTAACCATTTTCACTGGTAAATTGTAATGGTGGGAACAAGTTTTTGATTATCTGTATATGTGTTGTGTCTGTATGGGTGTTTCTTCTCCATTAAAGCAGCAATTATTCAAGTGTATCTTGAAATGGCTTAATAAACCATTTCACTGTTAACGTATAATAGTGGAAACATGTTTTTCTTTGTCTGTATATGTTTTGTATCTGCATGCAATTATGCATGTTTCTTTTCACAAGTAAAGCACTCTGGTATTAACCCCTCATCGTCTTTCTAGTCACGGTGTCTCAAAAGAAGATCAAGAGATGAAAAGGATACATTAAAAAAGACAGACAAGAGTGGAGGATGAGAAGTAAAGGAAAATTAGAATTATTATATATAGACACTTCGCTTTTAAGTTAACTAGAAAACAAATATGATTTCCTAATTAATAATAACTTAAATAAGAAAATAATAGAAAGAAAATATAATACTTCATAGACATCTTAGAGATTACCAAAATTATATTAATTTTGAAATATCTAAGATATGACAAATTTGGAAGCAATTCTAATAAAATAAATTCATAAATCAAATATTTGGGATGCCTTCATCAATTCTCTTGTAGTGGAAGGAACTCAATGCCGTTGATTAAGAATCTTGATGCTCCTGGTCAATCAATCTTTTGTGTTATCATTGAGTTATCTCTAAGAGTGTGATTGTACGCTTGGTTTGGGAAAAGTAGCGGTAGCATGGATGGTTGTAATTGCTTACTCGATGTAGGAGATGGTTAGCAACTTGGTGGCTGGTGTGCTTGTTTTGTAAAGGTGGTAGACTGTTTTTGCAGGCTTCAAATGAGTGGTGGATTTTAGAGAATTAGTCAAAGTTTTTAAAATTAGGATTTTATACTAAATTTGATTTTCAGAAGGAGAGGGAAGAAGAGAGAAAGGGGAGTAGAAGAAGAAGTTGGGACAATAAGAGAAGAGAGACAAGAAGGGAGGGGAAGAGGAGATAATTAGGCAAAATCATACTTATTATATCATTCATTCATAACTATTAAAACAATAAAATTAAGATTCTTTTATGAAGACAATTTACTCCTCATTTTAATGAGGAAATATCTATAATTTCCTAATTAATCATAATATAAAATAAGGAAATAACAGAAAGAAAATATGACCCTTTGGAGATATATTAGAGATTATCAAAATAATAGAATTCCAGAAATTTTCAAGACATGACAAAGTAAGCAAATTTGATAAAATAAACTAATAAATCAAATCTTCGGGATGTCTCAGACTTTTTGGTATGATAATATGGTAAATGTTATTTTCGACTTTGGAGCAACAAATATCCTCTTTATTTGGGCATCCTTCAAAAAGTGTACTTCAAAGGTTGTGACAGTTCTAATTTTCAGGAAGGACATGGTACATTTGGAGAACTTTGTTTTTCCCCTCTTCTGTCCTTGGATATTCTTGCTTAAGAAAGGTAAGGGAAATTACACGCCATAATTACCTTGGACATTACTGATGCCAAATGTTGAAAAATCAGGATAGATTTGGAGAATATCGAATGTTCTAAATTCCTCACGAATTGCAATGACAAATAAGAAAATAAATGGAGGAACAAGAGGAGCCAAGGAAACAATATGATCTGCCACTGATTCCTCAAATCCTCCTTAGTAATATTCCAGAAAATAAAGGGGAAAAAAGGGAAGAATCAATCAAAGAAAATCAGGGAAGAATCAATTAAGGAGATCCTTCCTGGAGAATCAAGGAAGAATCAATTAAGGAGATCCTTCCTAGAGAGTCAAGGAAGAATCAATTAAGATATCCTTCCTTATCTCTTTATTCAAACAAGGATAATCCTACTATAGAAGGAATTAAGATAATATCATGGCTTGTTCTTCATGATTTTGCGATCATTCGACACTTTCCGTCAAGCTAGTGAATAGTTCTTGATCATTCCCAGCTTAGAAGCCAGTCCTTTAATTTTTAATCTTGGAAGAGCCTTGGTTAAAATATGCACCTGTAAAAGATGAGTTGGTGTGTAGATTAAATTTAGAATTCCAACTTCAGCCTTCTCTTTAATAAAATGGCTATCTATCTTCGCGTTTTTAGTTTAATTATGGTGAACAGGATTTTTCACCATGCCTGGGGCCACCAAATTTTCACAGAAGAACACCTTCATGGACTGTTTAATTTTCGCGTTTAATTCATTAAGTAATCATTTCGGCCTTAGCTGCTTTCATATGCTTTGAGCAAAAGCCTATATTCTTCTTCAGCACTGCTTCTAGCAAGAATTAGCTATTTCTCAGTCCCCCAAGTAACTAGTTTTCCCCAGACATGGGTAGAATAACTGGTATCTGATATTCAATCTAAAATGGACCCGGCCCATTTAGCATCTGAGAAAAATTTGACTCTAGTTTCCCCTTTCTGAAATACTAGTCCTTCACCACTTGTTATCTTTAAGTATTTAAGAATTCAATAAACTGTTTCGAGGTGTTCTTTATTTGGCTTATTTATAAATCAACTTACAATGCTAATTGGAAAGCTTATGTCTGGTCACGTGTGAGAAAGATGTTTTAGTTTTCCCACAAACCATTGGCATCTCCCTATGTTTACAAGTGGATTGTCTTCCTTGTAACCGAGTTTATAGTTTGGAACCATTAGAGTGCCTGTCGACTTGCATTCCAACATTTGGATTTCCTTTAGCAGGTCTAAGGTATACTTTCGTTATGAGGCTACAATCTCCATTTTCAAGCAAGCAACCTCCATGCTTAGGAAGTATTTTAGTGATCCTAGGTCTTTGACTTCAAATTCCATTGCACCTTTTTTAATCTTTTCATTGTTTCAGTGCAGTCTCCTGGCACAATTATGTCATCAACATAAATAACTAGAATAGCAATATTCTCAGTGGGGGGAAATTTTGTGAACTAGGTATGATTGACTTGTCCCTGATAATTTTTATGCATCTCAATCACCCTTGTGAAGCTATCAAACTATGCTCTATGGGACTGCTTGGGATCACCATTGAGGAAGGCATTTTTTGCATCTAATTGATGTAGGGGCTAGTCTTGATTTGTCGCTAGCTTAGATGGTATTATGTTTGGCAATTGAAGCAAAAGTTTGAGTGAATCCTTGTGCAATAAATCTTGATTATGTTTGATAGAAAAAATCTTCTTACACCCTATCAGCCACTTTCCTCTAGGCAAATATGAGATTTTCATGTACTGTTTTTTTTAGAGTGTTCATCTCTTCTTGAATCGTTATTCTCCATTTTGACTTTTCTAGAGCATCATGAATACTCTATAGGATTTCTATATTGGACAGATAAGTAGCCTGATATGTTTGTGATGGACGGTCATGAGAAATGAAGTTGGATATAGGATTAACTATATAATGAATGTTCCTTTTCTATTGACAAAAACCTCAAGATTACCCAACGTTCATTAGTCATTTGATGTGGGCTTACGTTTTAAAATTTTGTGACTATTGATGGTCGTCTATGCAAGAACAGCATATTATATTTTGTTATTAGGTTCAGAATCTTGAGCCAGATCTACTAATTTCAGTGGACCCTAAAAATAGGACAAGAAGAGGGAAGTTGACAGCATTTTCAGATTAACTAGAAGCATTATGTTGGGATTTAAAAGTGGTAAACAAAGCCCGTAGTATCTTCAAAACTTTCATTTTTGGATGCTTATTGGTGAAAAAAGAGGAACTAGTTTGGATTTGTTTTATAAATTAAACCTGGCGTCATTTAGAAGGAAAGGGGAAAAATGATATTTTGAACAAGAAAACTAACCCACAGACCTATATATCTGATACAGTTCTCTTCCATGTACACGCAAGCATTATGCTTTGTAATGTCATTTGAGAAGCTATTCGGGCAAACTTTTAAAAAGTATAATATTATGAATGCCGTCAACAAACTGCCATTAATTTGCTTTCTAATTCACCCCATCAGGGTGATCAAGCTACCACGCCACCTTATTTTCTGTTGTTGATTGGTAAGTGGACTGATATGCACCCAATGAGACTTGAAACTTGGTTTTTTTCCCTTTTGTAAGAGCTGTCTTTCATCCATTTGAACTATCCCTAATGGCCAATGGTCCACTATGGTGTAACGTATTTGATTATGTTCTGTTTTTTATTAAGTAATAAAAAATGATGCAGAAAGAAAAATTGATCAGCATTAGTTGATTGCATTCTAGCTAAATTATTTTCTTGTGGGCATTAAAAAGTTCAATCAATACTTGTGGGCGTCATATAGGGTGTTTTGGGATTGATTTTTCATGATACTAACACTCTTGGTAATCCACGAAGGGGTCATAGCAACTTTGACTGAGGAAGTACTTAGCTAAGGATTTAATTTGTTTCTAAAATGATAGTTGTTTGATCTAGAGTCCATTTATGCAATCATCTCATGGGAAACTATGGGCTTGGTTTAATTATATATCTTCAAGGTAAGTTTATGCTTCCCATAATTCCTTCCATTCAATGATATTGTTTTGAAAAAGGGATCCTAATTTTGCTAGGTCTCAACTAGGCTGGCTTAATTCATTTATGTCATGGGCAATCTTCATCTTTCTCCATGAGGCTGCCTATGTAGGCTGCTAAGTATATAAGACTAAGGATGTATTATTTTTTGTGCTTTCTTGAAACTTATACTTAAATATTGGTCTTACTAATTAAAAACGCGAATTGGGAATGCTTGTCCGTGATTTCCTTCTTTTCTTATTTGTAAGGAAAAAAAAAATGCATATCCGTGATAGGGCATTAGTTCTTTTTTTCGGCCTGGAGGACGAAAAGGCATAAAGAAAAGATGAGTTGAGGTGGGTAAGCTGTTGAAGAAAATGAAGACTCCAACAGGAATTGCTTTCTGTGATTTCTAGATTTGAATTGTTGTTGATCTCATTCATGATTTCTAGTATTTGCACCTCAAAAATTTGTAGTATAATTGAGGTACTTAAAAGGTCAAAACATGATATGACTAATTAGGCTACTTGAATCTCCTTGCCAGTGTTTCTAAACTAGGATTTTGAGGGGAACTGATATATTAATGATCAGGATATATTCAATGCTGCTAAAAGAAGCATGTTGAACATTGATTACTATATATTATCAATGATCATGTTATATTAAGTATGACACCAAAAGAGAATCATGTAAAATAATTATTACTCATTTTTATCTAAGGTGCTTGCTTCAATATGGGCCAACTATCGGGGAGAGCTTGTCCACATATTAAAAGAACTTGTGCTATGTTTGGAACTGCTAGAGTTGCTCCTTGTAGCCTCAATATTTTACCATGGCCAGCTTAAATGTATGTCTGACCTCTTATTTTATTCACCATGCAAAGTTCTTGGTAAATCTGCTGCTTTTGCTTTTTTATATGGGCATTCAATTGAGAAACATGATCTTATCAGTTCGGGTTAGGAGCCCTAGATTTGTTGAGGTGCGCTTGTGGTGTTCTAGTGTGGCATCGACTACTGGTTACCTAAGGTGTATTCCTGTCATATTTTTTAATTTTTTATTTGAAATCAACTTCTATATTTTCATCCTTTTCATGCTTTTATGACACTCCTTATCTTCTCTTTTATTGCATTCTCTTCTACTATAAAATGAGAAAATGTTCTTTTGTTACAACTTTGAGGTCAATAGTTCAAATGTCTTTATAATGCAGGGCTAAGGCTGCGGTTATTTGACTTATCTGACTTGTCAGGCTCTTATGACACTCTTTATCCTCAATTTCATTGCATTCTCTTGTAATTTTCTCTATTGTGACTGAGAAGTTAAGCATTCAAACCATAGAAATGTCTCTCAATGCTAAGTTAAGGTTGTCTACATTTGACGCTTCCTAGTGCTTGTAATGTAGGATATTGAGAACGACTATCCTTTTTAGAATATGAAAAATGTTCATCTGATAGGAAAAAGGAGCTGATTATCATTGGTGTAACTATTACTACCTTGATCTTTTAGATATATTTAGAGATTCTATGTCGTCTCTTTGTCCTTGTCCATGAAAGCTTGTAAAACTATTTGTAGATGAAAAACAAGAAAAGGAATGTGCTAATTGGGAATAAACAACTGCTAACTCTGCGCCAATGGCTATGGTAAGACATAGGATGCAAGTGTTATCCGGAATAATTGTTTTTTGTCAAAATTTGTGGAATTTGGATAATTGCCTTTGAAGGCAAATGGTTTTATACATATATGTAGATGATTTCATTTTGCCGGTCAAAAACGAAATTTCATAAGACTATTATAATATTTAGATCAAATGATGGGATACTAAAAGGCAGTGCATAATTATAGATGAAAATATTAATATCAGCTTATACATATCTTTATCATATGTATTGGATGCAAAAAAAAAATTTCTACGACCACATTAAAATGAGTTATATACTAAAATTTAATTTTTTAATCATATTTTGCATATTTAAAATGTTTAGTAAGTTTTATTAAATGCAATCAATATTATGATAACACATAATATACTAACAAGCAACCAAATGGCAAAAAGTAACAAGAAACAAACTTAATTTGTGCAATAGTTTTGCAATAAGTAGCAAATATCATTATGGAAGCACAATATTATACAATACAAGTTGAAGTTAAAGTTGAAATTGTGAGATTAATGTTTATATTTGATTTAATTGTTGAATTTGAAGAAAGGAAAAATTTTGACTAGTTTGGCCATTCAGGAAGCTGGATGGGGAAAAATAGGAAAAAAAACTTAAGGAATATATGTTGAATATCGATTGATTTATTGTCATATAGTGATATATCACGATTATTTTTTCATGGTATCGGAAAATATTAGTAACAGGGCTGGTATTGATATTTCATTCCATGATTTAAAGTAATTGCAGTGAAAAGGAAGATGTTAATGTGGATAAGTGTTTTTACTCTAAAAGATAAAAACAAAACAGAAGTATATTAATAGGAAGTTAGAAGTAGCATATATATAAGATACAACTCTAGGCGCCAATACCATCAGTTAGATGATTAACAGCTGAGAAAAAATGAATCGGTTGAGGTTAGAGGAATGAGAAGGGGAACAGAGGCCAAGTAAAACTTATTGAATGATGTTCGTTTAAACAAGCAGAATCCTTACAAAGGATTCATTTCGCTTTCTAAAGACAGATTTGAGGATTAATTCTAATTGTTGTTAATTATTGTTTCATTGTACCTGATTTATCAATATTGAATTAAATTTGTATATCCAATTGCATTGATCTAATTGAGATAGTTACGACCAACTTATAATGTGATAGATTTAAGGAAATAGTTCCTGCTCTTTGTCAATTGATTTTGAGACCTAGATACTGGTAATTAATAGCCAATTTAGTATATTGTGGTTTTTTACAGTGGCATTTTTCGTTTTGGGAAATAGAATGAGATAGTTGGCAGTTTGGCATAGAATGTATTTATGGAGTCAGAAGAGAAAGTGAAAAAGGTCCTATTTGTAAGTGGCAGCAAGTGTGGGAGGAGTCCCCCGCTTTAGACAAGCAAATTTTCACAAAAGATTTATCCTAGATAATTTCCTTTACAGGTTTTTTTTTTTTTTTGGTGGAATGACAAACAAAGATAAAGAGACCAAAATAAAAGATCACCGTAAGTCTCTCCCTCTAAGAATGCCTCGGCCTATTAAGTCAGCACAATGTCATCCTTTTCTCCGTGCTGATTTACCAGGGTCATGGTGTTCCTTCCAGGAGCTCCTTGCACTCTTAACAGTCAGCACAACAACAGCTGCCAGAAGTGAAATAAGCACTACAACTTCACCAATACTTTCAACTTTCAAGAACATTAAAGTGATAATTATATAGACTATCCATACTTCTAAAACTAGGGAACTATTAAGTGTAACTAATGAACAATGGCTACACATAATTGGTAACTGAAAGCCCGCTGGATTGCTTGGAAAGCTGAAAGTGGTTCTTAATTGGCACAAAGCTAAGACGGACATGATCGACAAAATATTTGGATTGACTTTTATAATCTTCCATAAATATCTGAAACTAATTGCTCAATTCAAAGGTACAAGTGTAATGATGATGTTAACTAATTATAACTTAAATTGGAACTTTTTCTGGAAAATCGAGAAAATTATCTTTGCTGGATTTTGTAGAATGCATTTCTTCTACTGCATATATGTGTGCCTCCCGTGTACTTTTTCTGGACATTATTGAACTTCCAAATTTTAATAATAAAAAAAATGATGAGGGAAAAAAGTCATATTTTTTCTTTGTCCTTTACTTGAATAGTCAATGGTAGGGTTGGTGCTTGTGGTCATACTTGAATATCCTGGGCTGATGGGGATGACTATTTGATGCTGTCAATTCAGCAGATGGGTTTCTGACTGGAACATCTGTTTGTTCTAATTTGCTCATTTTCAAATTTGAAGCATCAGTCAGAGTAATAGGTTCGTGGAAACAATATGCTTCCTGAATAATGCACATCCAGCCAATTCTCCTTAATACCGTCCTGAAATCTCCTCAAAAATCTGGAAGTCTGTTTAATCCTCCCACTCTCAAGACAATAGCTTTTTTGCCAATTTTTAGTAAAGTTTTCTGTAGGTGACATGAACTTGACCTGGTGCTACTGGAAGCCTTCAATTGCAAGCTTCTCCTGTCTTACCAGCATTCTGGTTAGGCTAACCACTGAGATTACTTTTATGTCATCCATCCCCTGGTTTATTCCATCTGACTGTCCCGTCTTCTTTGTGGTGATCTTTCTTGACATTTTGGATTATGCATTGCTCCATACCAATGGATTCCCCTGCAAGCAAAAGATACACTTTCCGTGAGTGTAGCCCTGTGAGACAAGTTCTCTAGTATGACTAGTCAAAATGTTGCCAATATAGGTGGAAAGGATTTGAGTATAAACAGATATGGTTTTTCTTTTTGTTCTAGATTGCTTGAGATAGATTTAGTCATTCTTGTTATCATGTTCAACTGGTAGTAATTGGGTCAACTCCTTTTCTTTTATTTTTTGTTTATTATTTTTTAGGGAAGATTTGAGAGAATTGAAAAGCGCATTGGTCTTATGGGATTCATTTGGCACTTGAATATGGTGTTCATGTTGTCTGATTCCAATATTGGAGGTGAACATTGGCGGGGTAGTGAGGATCTACAATGCAACTCTTCTGGGAAGAAGTTGGCTGATAGCGTTGTCAATTATTCAGTTGTGGTCAAACTCCTACAACTTAAAGTGCCCTCCAGTTTTTAAGTGTATCTGTTTTCTGTAATGAAAGGGCTTTATTATCTCTGTTTATTCTCTCCTTGGGGAAAAAAAATGATTGAATGTGCAGTGCCCACTGTTCCTTCCACTTCCCCAATGGAAGCAATGCCTATTTTCTAGGATAATTGCATTTCATTAACCAACATTTTATCCAAAGTACTCTTCCATGGTTGGTCAGGATTGATTGCATTGATTTTATTCCCTTCTTTTTCAATGCAGGGAGATGATCCAGCACAGACCCTACACTCAGAAGGTAGACGTGTATAGCTTTGGAATTGTTCTGTGGGAACTGATGACTGGAATGCTTCCTTTTCAGAATATGACAGCAGTGCAGGCGGCCTTTGCAGTTGTGAACAAGGGCGTCCGGCCAATAATCCCAAATGATTGCCTTCCTGTTCTAGCTGAGATTATGACCCTTTGCTGGGATGCAAACCCAGATGTCCGGCCACCCTTTTCTGATGTTGTCAAGATGCTCGAGCATACCGAGACTGAGATTATGAACACTGTCCGCAAGGCCCGTTTCAGGTGTTGCATGACCCAACCAATGACTGTTGATTAATAGAGAGTACGGGTGCCATGGAGTGAGAAAAAAAAGCAGAATGGAGGAATAGACAGACAAATGGAAACACAATACTTAAAAAAAAAAAAAAAAAGGAGAAAGAAGAAAGGAAAAGGAAGTCAGAAAAGGTGCTTCAATTAACCGTGTTCTTGTGGGGTCATTTTCTTTTTACTAAAGCTTAGAAAAAGGAGGATTCCTACTTCAAACTGCTGTTTTTTGGTTTTTGTATGCTAACAGATACCTATGAGGAAGATATTTTCTGTATTTATACATTCTTCCTCAATTGCTGTGTGTTAACCACCGTAGCCTGTTTTCTTGTTCCTTGGTTACAAGGGATGACAGTCCCAAGAAGGCAGGTCCCCCAGTTTCTTTAGTTATTGCTTCTCTAAATAACTGGAGTGCAGGTTTGTCAATGTCAGTATACGATGACGAGAGATGAAGGTTGTTGCTGTTCATATTTATGTGATGTTTGCAGTATCTGTAACCCGGTGGCCGGGTGGTTTCTGCGGTGTTCCACGGAATGTGCAATAAAGCATCAAAGCCATTGGCGTGCACAAATGAGCTGTCAATCTCGTTGTCAACTTAAATCTTGCTCTACTGAGCTAACTTTTCAGGAATCAATACTTGCGTGGGCTTGCGGCCTAAGTGCAGTGCTTCCATATTTTTTGTGCCTTCAATCCCCTTATGTGCGTGTTTGCGGCTCTGTAAAGCCAAATTTGGTTGTGATGACATGATTACTTAATACCATGGGAAAATTTATGCAAGTCTGGGATACCTGCAAGATACCAATCCCTTTTCCTCCATTTTTTATCTTCCAGTGTTGCAGTTTTTGCCATCAGTTGCTAAAGATGACTGTCCCACTAGACATTGCAAAATACTGGGAAAATCAGTTTTGAAAGACGGTGTGTTAGAGAAGGAATTCAAGCTGCGTGTTCAATCCAGCTTTGGCTGTGGTATAGGCCACACCGTTTATCGGTGGATTGGTTTGGCTTCTAAATCCTGCATAGAGAAGAATAGTTCATCATCTTTCCATTAAACAAAATATAGTAGGCAGTTCTTGAAATGCATTTTTTTTCTTGGTTGCTCCGCTCATTTATTAGTTTCTCCGGCCAAATAAAGGGGAAAATATTGCAAATGCACCAAAAACACCAGCCCATATATCCTTAGTGCTGACAAATCCCTGACCCACACAAACTCTTCTTGATGAAATGTAACTGTGCATATAAACAAATGGAAAAGACAGTTTTCAAATGAAAACCAGGTCAACCGGAGTTGGCCAGCAGGACTGAATGTAGCTTAGGATAACCCCATGAAAGGAAGCATGGGAGGAATTCAGGAGCAGCACAGGATCAATAAGAAACTTTTCCTCCTCAGTTGTCTCTACCACTATGCTGCTCCCTTCAAAACAGAGAGCTTGCTCTAGCCTATCCGACATCAGGGAGTTACCAACACATCTGTCATTGATTTTGCAAGCGGTTGAGCCTTCCTTTCTTTCATTACCCTCTCCCACTCATTATAAATGTCAAAATCGTCGAGAAGAAATGCATGCTCATCATGATCCTTGAAAATTCTCAACACCTTGATCTAGTTTCACCTGTACATAAATTAAGTATAATGTGAGGATAGAGCCAATGATCAGATTCAACTTCCAGATAAAACAGGAAAGTGAAACAGGTTTGAACCATAACAGTGCAACCTACTACACGAGGTTGCCATATTACGGGAACTGGGTAAGGTCAGCATGTATATAGTCTTACCATTGTATAACAAAGTAAATATTTCCGTGGCTTAAAATCATGGCTTCAAGTTCACTATGAAGCAACTTTACTGGTGTCCCTAGGCTTGAACCATGTTCAAATAGAATTAGTAATTATGAGACAAAAAAGAGTACTACAAACTACAATTCAGTGAGCTGGAGAAATACCATCCCATACACCCCCNCCCCCCCCCCAAAAAAAAAAAACAGAGGAAAAAAAAATTCATTGGTTATAAGAGGACAATTTATTCATCCATTATCTACAGCCAAGGGAGCAAGCCACACCACCATGAGTTTGAACAATACGGAGCACAAACCGAGCAACCTCAAAATACTTTGCCCGTTTACGCAGATACTGTGGCAGTAGACATTGAAAATTTCCTCTAACTCCCTTTTTTCTCTTTGGATATCCCATACACCAAAGAAAGAAAATTGAGCACTGCAGAATAAAAGCATCTGTACAATAAACCAATATTATTAGTCAAAATTAGGTCTTCTCTCTCATTTTAAATACACAAAAATTGACTAGTGTGACACTTGAAACTTTTCCTTGCCAAGGCCGGCCTTGTGCAACCCGAAGATCCAAAGTCACACCACTAATATTAAGTTAATTAAGGCCAGCAAATTGAACCTCTCTCAAAGAGTTCCGCATTCAAGTCCCCTGCACTTCTCCATCAAGTAACTTGCAGCATACCGATTGCTTCATAACATCCGGCTCATCAGTAAGATGGTCCAAACTGCATTGATTGATTCTCTTGCGTCACTCGGTAATTAAATGCATCAGGTAATTATCTAGCACCTCAACATATGTAGTACCTTTTCTCCTAGCCATTACTGGGGACTCGATATCCCACCAGTGTACATCACAAGTGCCCGAGAAACTCCTTGACAGCACGGAAATCTAGCACTAAGTTTGGTAGTTGTCCCGAGACTCATGAAGGAAACCCACTCTATAACACATATTGGTCATCCGAGCATGACAGCATGCACTAACCATCAGATCTTGACAAGTAACATGCTCAACAACTTGGATCTTAATCCACGTATCACAGTGTTGCTCCTTCCTTGCCTACATTGTAACGAGCTTTCAATCAGCTGCACCCAGATTGCATCTTGCATGGAAGCACATCCCCTAACATATTCCATATGGTATCCCGCTTGAATGCATACTAAGGGTTTAATCCTCCATTTTAACCACTATCAGCACTGTTAGACACTTTCAGCCATTGCTGCATAGTGACTGCTCGGCATCCAACCTAGTGGAGACTCTAGAATGTCCTCTGACATGCCCTAGAGCCCAAATTTCATCACAAAATACCTCCCTTAGGTGATATGCAGCGCCCAATGCACAAGGACAACTCAAGCATAGCTGTGAGCTAGAGGATTCTATGCCTTTTTGGCATTTTCAAGTCTAGACGTTGAAATATCCAACTATCACAATGGCATATCTTTATCAACTGATCAGGCACACGAACCTGACTTTGTTGCAATTTCATGCTCCCATATGCTCAAGAAAATAGGTAGAGTTGTCCTAGAGAATAGTCACTCCACATGCCCGACTTTTGCTCATTCGCCTTGCTGCATATAAATAGTGTCGATGCCCACATCGACAACCAATGACAGTCACCCGTGTCACCGCAACATCAAAACCATATATATCAAGTCACAAACACACCTCCGAGTGCATGTTTAGAGACATATGCACCAGCAACTCCCATAGTGTCCCAGCTTGTCAACACCTTAAATCACAGGCCAGACCACTCAGCATAAGAGGCAATAAGTTGGAATTAACAATGATCAATTATCTTTAATAAACAGCAATGTGTTAACAGAGAGGAAATAGGAACAATACAAGAAAATATGCCTAGTAGTAAGTTGATTCCTCTTTGAGAGTGTTGACTGTGAGTAACTGGCTTTTCTCAAATGAACAATACTGTGAGTAACATCATTGATGATATGCCAACGAACTGAGAACTGTCCACTCCATCTGTCTTGCTGCCAGTTATAAAACTCTACTCAAAATCCATAGATCCCACCATTTTGGGCTACCCCACAAAATTGAGCACTAGAGTTAACCTGTAGATAGCAGTATCAAGAAATTTAAAAACTAGTTCAGTTCACTTGAATAATTAAATGTTGCCACAAAAGGATAAAGAATAAAAAAGCAACTATGGTCAACTTATTATAGACACCAACAAATGCCATTTCAAAGAAAGAAACTGTAATTGGATTTTCCATAATTAGAAAACAGCATGAAATAAAGTTCTGTCACAGCCTGAAAATGTAAACTGCAGGATCAGGAAAACCAGAACGAACTGAAAGCACAGGGTTAACTTCTGCAAAAGTAGGATGCAAAAGATCAAAAAGGCATTCAATTAAGATATGCACTAGCCAACATTTTCATGAAACCAATTTCAGTACAACTAAAAGCAAGAATCCCCAATGCAACTCCAGAATGAGATGGTGAAGCAAAACAGTCTTCCATTGACATGAACACAGAACAACAAATGGACGACTTCAGAAGCTAACAATATATTGCTAAAATCAGGTTAAAGATAAAATAGTGCACGAGAAACGCTTCAGGTGATCACAGCCATTCAAACTTGGGTCTTCAACAAGAAGAAGGGACAAGTGATGATGACCTCAAGAAGCAACTCAATGAAATGTTATGAAGTGAACCCCGGTCAGATGCACCACCCCTGTCTGTAAGCCAAACCTCACAATAACTTAGTCTCTTCATCTACTGAACCTTGGGAAGCCCCGTCTTGCAATTATCGGACTCCAGAACAACTACGCTTCAACTGGAAAAGCTGAACAGCAGAACAAACCAGGTCTGAAACTCATAACTGATGAACTTAGCATATGTCCAAACTTGGGAATAGCCTAACTTCAGAATAGCCCGTCCTGGCGATTCTTTTGTATATTGGTACAATTGTCAGAGATCCTCTGGTTTTTAACATATTGTCAGGAGGTGGCCATGATAGAGTGGCTGAGAATAGGATTGAGGGGCTGAGAGCATATTCCTCAATCAAATGGATGAGAAGTCTTAAGATAGTCTATACATATTGTCAGGAGGTGGCCAAGATAGAGTGGCTGAGAATAGGATTGAGGTGGGGATAAGAGCATATTCCTCAATCAAATGGATGAGAAGTCTTAAGATAGTCTATAAATATTGTCATTCAAATGATGTGAAGGTATTGAAAAATCAATATTGAAATCCTCCATTCTTCTGCAGCATTGTACACTCTCCATTGATTGAATGTGATTGAATTAATTCATCTTGTACCACCTGCCATCTATCCTTGTTAAGAACACCTACTTAAACCGTCCACCATAAATACTTGTGACAAAATGGTTGAATCTTCCTACCTTCTTGTAATATCTAGCATTCCCAAAATTTCTTGGGGAAAAATCTATGAGCAATCCATAGGATGCCAAGAAATTTAGATGATCAGTTGCACGACTGGCAAGCAACTACATGCATGAACTTATGTAACAGTTCAAGAGCATAATCAGCAGTTGACCCAGAAATTGTCTACATTCTTTAAGCAAATAGGAGTGGGATAAGCCAAATTGGCCCCTGTTCTTATGGTAAATATGGCAGTTAGGCAATCTGAAACTGTTCCCCAGGGAACCCATGTGCTGAATTCAGTCTCTTGCACAAAGGAGTTAACAACAGAAGCTCTTATTATTCATTAGAAAATATTCTGTGGATAGGGTAGCATCAGATGGACATATTCCAAGCTTGATTTTCCTTCATTCCATGGAGAAAATCCAAGAGGATGAATAAGGAAATGTGAGAAGTATTTTGAAGTCTTCCAAATTACAGATGATCAGAAGTTTGAACTAGCCACCATGCATTTGGAAGATAAAGATGATACAAGTTCACAAAGTTATTATCACCAAACATTTCCTCTCAATTGGGAACTGTTCAAAGGAGATATCTGCATAAGATTTGGGACAGAACTCTTTTTGATATGGTGGAGGAATTCAACAATCTCCAACAACAATCCACAGTGGAGAAGTACCAAAGAGAAGTTTGAGGATCTGAAAGCTCATGTAATAAATTTCAATTGTAGCCTTTAGGAAGGGTTTTACATTTCTAGCTTCCTTAGTGGTCATACAGAAGAAATTTGACTACTCACATTCCTTTTTAGCGTTATGAATTGGCAAAGCTACAAGAATTATTCCTCAGAGCCATAAAAAAATCAAAAGAAACACATTTCTAAACACAAACACTCCATCCAGGACACACTTGTTTCTTTCACTACAACACAGCCCACCCACAAAGCAAAACCACCCTCTAACTTCAGTCTGGACCAAAGAAAAGCCTTTGGACCTTGCTTCAAGTGCAATGAGTAGTACTCACCAGGCCATAAATACAAGGAGAAGCATCTCAATGCACTCACTGCTGATTCTGATGACTCTCTTAATGAACTGTCCTTGGATAAATTGAAGATGTAGTGGAAGAGGAAGGAGTCTCTGAGAGTTCTATTATTCACTAGATTCTCATGTCCGTGGAAGGAAGCAACAAATTGTTTGTTGCTTCGTTGTGTCCAGTTATTATTAGGATCTTCCTCTAATGGCATAATCAGAATTCCGGGATAGATTAAGAGAAGGATTAAGGGTAAATTTAAGAGTAAGCTATATTATCTTGGTTGACACCGGAAGCACTCATAGCTTGCTGGACCATGTAGTAGTCAAAGTAGGTAAGGTGTCAATCTGAAGAACTGAACCCCTAACAGTAACTGTTGTGAATGGCAGCAAGTTGCTGATAAAGCCAAATGCAGCTACTATTCTTTGTGGTGCAGCGACACCCTGACTGCATATTTGCAAACCCTGAATCTAGGCAACTATGACATTGTACTTGGGTTAGATTGGATAAGTTCCATCAAATTTGATTTCATGAAACTCTAACTGAGCTTACCGAAAGCCGGACAGCAAACTGAACCGGAAGAAACCATGGAAACAGCCGATCTGTGATTAATCTAAGGCAGCAGATTACAAAAGATGTTCAAAATAGGGGTGGATTATGTGCGCTAACTACAGCATACTACCTTATGGGAATCAGGTGCCTACCATTTTTCTTTTCATAAATTATTGTGAATACAAGGATGTCTTTGAGGAACCCAAGAAACTACCTCGACAAAGAAGCCACAACCACAGAACTCCTCTCAAACAAGATCCAAAACCAATTAGCCTAAGACCTTAAAAGATAAAACCAGTTTTAGAAAATGAAATGGAAAATTTGGTTATTGAAGTGCTCACCTCTTCCATCATACAGCTGAATAAGACCACGTTTTCTCTTCTCTAGCCTTGCTTGTCAAAAAGAAAGATAGGACTTGGAGATTTTGTATTGATTATAGACAGCTAAATGCCCAAATTTCAAAGTTAAATTTCCATACCCATTATGGATGACCTCCTAGATGAGTTACATAGGTCAACCTACTTCTCTAAGCTTGATTTGAGAACAAGTTACCATCAAATTAAGATGCACAAGCCTGACATCTTCAAAACAACCTTGGGTTAACCAATGTGTTGCCCACCTTCCAAGCCTTAATGAACCATACTTCCAACAAATCTTAGGAAATTTGTGCTTGCTTTTTTTGATGTTATCCTGATTTACAACCAGCCCTCCGAAGACATGCAACATCTATAAAAGTGCTTACTTATTTACAAAACACACTCTTTTTGCAAAGAAATCTAAATGCACTTTTCCCCAACATCAAATCGAATACTTGGCTCATCTTATCACAGAAGAAGGTCTGACCACTGATACTACAAAAATTGAAGCCATAATCAACTGTACTAAGCCAACCACAATGAAGGCTGAATGGATTCTTGGGGTTGAATAGTTACAATAATAAGCTTATTTCCAATTATTGTACTATACACAAGCCAATCACCAAGTTGACAAAGAAGAATGGATATCAATGGACAACTAGGGCTTCACAAGCATTCTAACAGCTCAAGGAGTTCATGATTCAGGCTCTAATCCTAGCACTTCCAAACTTATCTACCATTTGTGGTAGAAAGTAATGCTTCAGGGGCAGGAATGATTGTTGTACTAATGCAAAAGGGAAAACGCTTGGAAGGCTTTTGGAGTGAGGAATAAAGATTTACCTACTTCTGATGAACAGTTACTTGCTATAGTTCTAGCCATATCCAAGTGAAGGCATTATCTGCAAGGTCTTAAGTTCATAGTCCTTGATTTTCAATACAACATTCAATACATGAAGGGTAATAAAAATGTTGTAGCTTATGCCCTATCAAAAAGGGAAGATCTAGCATCTTCCAATGCCAGTACAGCCATCATTCCTATGGGATTAATATCTACAAGCTATTGAGCCATGAATGAAAATATCTGTCAATATCCAATATATCAATTGATATTCAATAAATCAACCATTGTATATTGATGTCAGTTTCCTTCCCATATTGAAATTTCCTAATGCTACCAAAAAATCGTGACATATTACCATATCAAAGATGTATCACAATATATCAACCAATATTTTGAATATCGACCGATTTTTCCTAGCCGTTTATGATTTTCAAAAATTTTTTTTCTGTATATCAAATAATGATACTTAATATTAATACGATATGACTGAGACTGATATTAATATTAGTATCGATATTTTTATCGATGTATCGAACTAATCAGCAACTTATAGATTGATCAACAAACCCACAACCCATTTACTTTTGAAAAAGTTTTAATTAAAAGTCTAACCTTTATGTGGAAGTCATATATGATCTCGGGAGGAACCTCATTCAGGCTCGCCATGATTCAATTATTGGATGTCTAGTTTGGGGGGGGGGGGAGTTGTTCGGTAAAACTTATAAAAGAATTTAACAATTTTTTACTGGCCTAATTGTTACAAAAAAAAGTAGAAGATTTTATGCTTGCCTGTGAAGTTTGTAACAGAATAACAAGGACAGATGTACCTATCTTGGATTAACTAAAGCATTACTCGTACCACTACACTTGGAGTTGCATCACTAGATCTGGGGTAGGAGAGAATGATGATGTTAGTAGACAAAATGACCAAATATGCCCATTTTCTGGCTTCAAATTATTCTCATTCCTAAAAGTAGCTACACTTTTTTTTGGATGATGCAGATAAGCTGCATGGGGTATCCTGTTATATTGTGTCTGACAGAGACAAGGTATTCACTGCAATATTTTGGAAGAATCTGATTCAAAGCAAGAGTTCTCAGCTACATATGAGTATGGTCTATCAACCTCAAACAGATGGGCAGAATGAAAGGGTGAACCAGTGCCTAGAGACCTATTTGAGGTACATGACTTTAATAAAACATGTTCAATGGTTTCAATGAATGCCATTGCCTGAGTAATAAACACATCTTAGCACAGCACCATCAAGATGACTCCCTTCCAGCCACTATATCGCTATTTTCCCCATAATTACAATTGTATTATGTTGATCCCATTGAGGTAGCTGTTGTTGATGGTGAAATGAAGGAGAGGGTAGATATGAGCGGACTATTAAAGGAGCATTTAGCAAGGGATCAAAACAGAATGAGAATGTAAGCAAACCATTAAAAGTCACAGAAGTTCTGAAGTGGGAGATGTGGTTTTCTCAAATATTGCCTTATAACAAGTCATCGGTAGCCTTGAGGAAGAGTCTTAAGCTGTCCAAGTGCCATGAGCCTTGCAAGTTAGGGCAGAAGCTGGGGCAAATGGCCTAAAAATTACAATTACCTTCGGATTCAAGAATACATCATGTCTTTCATGTGTCTCTACTAAAGAAAAATAATAGGAATATAAGCTCAGTGCAAGCCTCCATACCCATCTTAGATAACTATGATGAGATCATAGTCGGCTCACAGAAGATATAGCAGTCCAAAATTGTACATGAGGGGTGCCAATCACCCAACTGTTGATGCAAAAGGCCAACCTGCCAAAGAAGAATGCTACTTGGCAGGATAGGGAAGTAATTACCACAGTTTCTTTCACTATTCCTTGAGAACAAGGATGTTTTCAACAAGATAGGTATTGTTATGAAAATGAGAAGCTTTATCGGCTCTTTCTTTCCCATATCTATCCTTTTTTAAGAAAAAAAGATATAATTCTGCTTCTAGAACAAAAAGAACAGATGATAAGCCTAAAGCAGATGAACCAAGGGAGTAGTAGAGTTAAGCGAACCAAGGTATGGTGCTAAAGAACAGGCCTAGGCCAAAGCGTTACGGTCAAGCGATAGTCCCTGACATCCATACTGGATATTCGGGTAAGGGAAACTTGTATCGGTGGGAAGGGAAACAAAGTGAACCCCGGTCAGTCATATCCCAGCTGTCAATAGAATAAGTCGAACCTCAGCAGAATAACTGAGTCCCAGAATCTACCGAACCTTGGGCAGCTGCGTTTCTGAAACTACCAGACTTCAAACAACCAACGAAAAGCGGATACCTGATGTCCAAACCTTGGCACTGTCCAGCTTGGCCGAAATCCAAACCTCAAGACAACTGAACTTCAGAATAGCCAGTCCACGGCAATTCTAATGTTTTTTGTTACAGTTGTCTGAGATTTTCTTGTTTGTTACTTATTGTCAAGAGGCAGTTATGATTGAACAGATGAGATTACGAATGAGGTGCTGAGAGCATATTACCTAAACAAATGGCTGAGAATCCTTAAGACAGTCTCTCCCTCTCTCTCTCTCTCTCTCTCTGAATTTTGAAACCTGCAGTTTTTTACCGCATTATACACACTATTGATTGAATTCATTCAATCTTGTGTCAGCCACAATCTATCCTTGTTACAATGTAAATGACTAAAGCCTACTTACTTACATGGAACTGGAATAGTAACTCCCAAAAATCCCAGAGAGTTATCAAGCAGAATCCCTATCCTATTACATCACAGAATTAAATAAAACCACCATAAAAAGTAGTAAAAAAACGCATTGGTTACAATATTAGAATAACTATAACCAGCACCATGTCATAAGTAATTAAGTGTCGAGGTGCCTCAAGCTTTCAACAAGAACAATGATTAGGCAACCAGAAAAAATCAGTGATTATTTTTTTACTTCCCACAAATTTCATTCTGGAGCTGAACAGATTTAAAGTACTTCACACCAGTTCTAGGTTAGAGAAACATTCTGAAAAGAAGAGGGAAACTGGTCAGTTGCCTCTCTCCTGTACTTCATGATACGTAGCATACAATTTCCTGTTTCCATGAGGGGTACTAGCCCAAACACCATACTTAAGGCTTCTAGGCACATTGTCTTCACTAACGGTATGTTTAGTTGCTGGAATGAAATAAGGTGGGAATAGAATAGTTATTCCAGGGAATATAATAGAATGAGAATATAGTTGAAATTGTTATTCCCATATTTGGTTGTTAGAATAGAATAAGGTGGGAATTAATATTCTTTTGTTTGGTTTGTAGAATAGTATGAGGAATAAGGTGGGAATAGTGATAATAATAATAATGATAATAGTAATAAT
>JAODPA010078767.1:0-27337 GCA_025585075.1 Nepenthes mirabilis | reverse complement strand
TATATATATATATATATATATAATGATGGGGACGGTACAAATGGGTCGGCCTAGTATAAAGATCCATGGGCTCAACAGCAAATCCAAAAGGTATCTGGCCCATAGGCTCAGAGACAGTCAATGCTTTTGTTGACCCAAATAGTGCCCTAGCTAGCCAAACAGCCTAAGCGAACCACAGCCCAATCCGGGTCACCCACAATGCTCTCCCCGCATGCTGAAGATCACTTGCCTTAACCAACAAACGTCCCAGATATTGTCCCTGATCACGATCCCTTTAGGAATGGCAACTTTCAACTCAGCAAATTTTTCATAATGGCAGCCCCAATATTTGCCACATATAGTATCTCCTTACAGAGGAAAAGAATCCTTTTAATTGATCACAGTTGCTTTGATCGATGCCTACGATCCCCTTGCTAGCCCATCAAATCTGCACAAGTCAGGTAGTGGCTAGCCATGGTGCCCAAACATGGCTAAACTGGCCCTAGAGGCTATAAAAGACCCTTAAGGCAGACTCCAAGGACACACCCACATTTATGCTATGATGCATGCACAATTAGTAACAACATTGGCAAGAGACAAACGACGGTGAAAAACAGTGGAGTTGGTTTCAGTAGAGGATGAATATTGAGGGAAATTAGGGAAAAGGAAGGAGAAAAGGCCGAGGTGAAACGACCAAAATGTAGGAAGAAGTAGAGAGGGAAAAGAACCGAGGTAGCAGAGAAGGGGAAATAGTGACTGAGGTGAGAGAGAGGGGCGCAGAGAAGAGAAATAGAGAGAGAGAGAAGTGGGATAAGATGAAAGGGAAAACTATTATCTGCTCTCATTAGTCCACTGTCAAGCAAGTTATAAGGGGAATGGAAAATGGGTAAAACAGAAATGGGTACCACTGTAACAGAAAACAAACAGAAAGCAAATGGGGAAGGGGTAATACAAACAAAAAGTAGGTACATGGAAGGGCATAACTAAATAATCCAAAAAATAACATCAAATACCAGCAGCTTGTTATCCATCGTCAGTGCCTTGGGGATGCGGGCATGTAACATTACCCTTTCCATCACGAGAACCTTATCCTCCAGGTTGAATAACGAAAAAATATGGATGAAATGACAATTGGCCTGTGGACTTCTCCGCTCATCTCCAGGGTTGCACTTCCCATCCTCTTCATTGTCAAAGTTGAGAACCGATATGTGATAAAAACAGGAAATCTGAATATCTCTGGTTAAGACAACAACAGGAGGATTGGATGCACGTCCCACAAAGACAACCCAGAAGGCAAGAGATATGAGAGCTGCAATACAGTTGGCAATTCCCTTTCCCATTGAAGTAGAAGTGTTTCCGGCAGTATCAAGGGCATCAACCCTCTTGTGGATTCGATGGCTCATGCTAGCTTTCTCGTCAATGCCACCCGCACTTTCACTGATGGAACTATGCGTATTAATAGTAGCAATGGTGCCGAGTAGATGCAGGGTAGCGACAACATTATGGTAGCTTAAGGCAATGGCAAGGATAACATTTGTATTCAGGCTAAAAGACAAATGACTTCCATCGAGGCCAGCATGTTTATTTAGCAAAACGGTTGGAACAAGTTGAATCCCTCTTAAGTTCCAAAAGTCTAATGTTGCTGCTGATAAAGCCACCACACATTTAACAAATGGTCTTGTTATAGCTTTGGCAAGCCTTTGTATGGGTGCTTCCTGACCTTGAACATCTGCCACCAACCGAGCAATCTCGGTTATGGTAGAGTTAGAACCGGTAAGCATGGATTTAGCCACAACACTGCTTCCTATAAGACCCTTCCCATCAACAGGTAATGTTTTCCTAGGCCAAAACAACCCAAATGCTTCAACACATATAGCACTAGATGCCTTTATCCTGGCTGTCATCTCTAACGAGCATCTGAGAAGCACAAAGCCGAGAAGCATAACCGGTTCCTCACATAATGATGCCTTCCAATCAATTGCAGGGCTCATAAGTGAAACAACACTTTCAATGAAGGCAGTAATGGGTCAAAAAAGATCAGATTCCATACCAACCATATCTCCAACAGTATCACCAAATTTATTAGCAAGAACAACCGAATGTCTCGAGCGATCCTTAGGGCTGTTCGCCTTAACTTTGCCTACAAAGTTTGCATCAACGTCAACAGCTTTTGGGTGAATGCCCCTACCAACTATACTAAATAATTGTGAGGATCCGAAACTGAAAATGTAATAACTAGATGTGATTAAGATGATTAATATCAGTAAGAGGCTATGCATGTAGTGAAAAGGTGGTAGTAAAAGTGAAAAGTTGGAAAATGCCCAAATTCAGCAAGCAGCTCGGGTGGCACTTGCTATGGGCTCGAGCCTTCTATCGGGCGAAAAAACTAGTGGCGTTTCTCGATCCCTGCTGCTCGCTGGCCACTTGAAATCCGGTCGAGCGGCGGGCGCAGTATAAAAACACGCCCAACTCTCTCCTTTTCATTTTCAGCGCAACTTTAGGGTTTGAGGAGAGAGAGAGGAAGTGCCATCCCTGGTGAGAGAAGGATAGAGAACGAAGCCCGGGAGCCCGAATCCATCCATGAGCCAGTGATAAAGGTGAAAGCCCGCGACAAGGCAAGTGTACTTCAGATGCCGTTTTTCACTGTACTGATTTCTCATGCTTTAAAACCGTTGAAAATGCTCTAAAATGTCGATGTTGCATGATTGAAGTACATGAAGTATATTTCCTTCGATTAATCGGTTAGATTTCATGTTTGTTCATGTTTATGGAAGTATTTGGCTCTGATTTCATGCATGTGTCATATGTTATGTGTTTATTTTGACATTGAAAGAACATGGACAAACCCTAACTCGAAATTTTGGGGATTTGTGGTTTAAATGCATGACTGAGTATATATATTTGGAATTATGGCCTTGATTTCATGAAATAAGACTTGTTTAGAGACCGATTTGTGTCCGGAAGTTTTGGCGAAGCACTAAGTACGAAAATGAAAGGGGTTTTAATGATATTTAACCGTAGCTCTAGTTATATGAACTCCGGCTTTGTATTGAAAATGAACTCCGGCCTTGTATTGAAAATGAACTTCGGCCTTGTATTGAAAATAAACTCCGGCTTTGCATTGAAAATGAACTCCGGCCTTAGTGTAAAATGAACTCCGGCTTTTAATGAACTCCATCCCTTGAGGAAAATGAACTCCGGCTTTTGAGAAAATAAACTCCGGCCTTTGAGAAAATAAGTTCCGGCCTTTGAGAAAAAGAACTCCGTCCTTTTGTTGAAAAAAGAACTCCGGCCTTAATGTGAAATGAACTTCAGCTTTTAAAAGTACTCCGGCTTTCAGTAAAAAGCACTCCGGCATTTTGAGCACTACGGCTTTTGAGCACTCCGACTTTTTGAGAAGAAGCACTCCATCCTGTTAGCGAAAAACAGTCCGTCGAGTAGTGAAAAGCACTCCGTCCAAAAGGCACTCTGTCCAAAAAGCACTCCGGCTTTTAAGCACTCCGGCTTTTAAGCACTCTGGCTTTTAAGCACCCCGGCTTTTAAGCACCCCGGCTTTTTAAGCACTCCGGCTTTTTAAGGAAATACACTCCAGCTTTTGTTAAAAGAGAACTCCGGCTTGTATTGAAAATAAACTCCGGCTTGTATTGAAAATGAACTCCGGCTTGTATTGAAATGAATTCCGACTCCAAACTGAAAATGAACTCCGGCTTTACTGAAAATGGCTTTTAAGAATGAAGTATTTCTGTTTTCTGTTATTTTGGACCCAGACTGATATGCACTCAAGGTTAGGTTCTTCGGCATGCCTTAGGACTTTCCGGTGGTAATCGAGGATAACTCTGTCCATAGAGTTATTTGTGGTCCGCCCTGCCCTCGGGGCGTTACGGTCAGGAGGAAAATTCTGTTACCGGCCTACCTTCGGGTGACACACTGTTCTGATCCCTCGAGATGGGAAACTTCTGTTTCTAGCCTTGGATTGTGTGGAGTGAACACAATCTATTCTCGATCACTCGCCCCCTCTACTAGTAGGGTACGCTAGCAAGATCTGTACTATTCTGCTATATTAACTACTTTTCGATTTCTGATTTCTAAATTCTGTTATTGGCTACTGTACTGACTTCTGTTACTGGTTATCGTATTGATTACGGTTTACTATTACCGAATTCTGACTACCGATTTCTGTTTACCGAGGACTGATTACCGATCTCAGTGGATAATTTCTGTTTACTGATTTCTGATTTATGAAGTATATTACTGTCAAGTATGATTTTTTTTGCTTTCTGAATTGCTTTCTGTTTGAACTGTTCTGTTCTACACCGTTACATGACTGTTCTGCATCATGGTTTCACTGCTCATGTGCATGTACCTTGCTGAACCTCGGCTCACTATTTTAGTATTTTTTTCCCCTCCAGATGAGACAGTAGAGCTGTTACCTGATGAAAAGGAGTAGACCAAGAGAAGCTTTTGAAGGTTTTCGGAGGACTTAGAGTATTTTGAAGCTGTTTTTGAAGAGCTTGTGGATGCAAACACTTAGCTGGAAATGTGATTTTGTATACTGATCTCATGTTTAATGATGTTCTAGAACATGTAGACTTTTTGTATGAAAAGTATATGTTATGTATGACTGTAAAAGGGAAAAAGCTATGCTTCTGCAGTTCTTAGTTTACTTCCGCTATATATATACTCTGAATTTACTGTGTAGGTCATAGATGGCATCTCGTTATTAAACTGTTAAAGTAGTAAATATTTTTATGGATTTGTGCCATGGATGACACTTGTGATCCTGTGAATATTTGTTGTAGGAAGTGTGAATGATAGATAATTGTGTTTCTGTTTGACGGAAGCTTTTGAGGACAAAAAAAAATCCGTTCCGTCATAATTGGTATCAGAGAATTGAGATGCCTTAGGAATTGATCGATCGAAAGGCGGAAGCATAGGTTTAAATTTCTGAATAGAATTCCTGTAGGAATAAGTAAAGGAAGCTAAGACAGTTAAGACCCTTAAGAGATTGGTTCTTAGGCTTGATTAAAAATTCCTTAAAGTTATTGAATATTTCTTTCTTATTTATTGGATCCTTGACCTTATATTCATGTGTTTGCCTTGATTATAGGATGGCAAGTAGAAGAAGTGGGAGAAATGGCCGCGGTGGAGTTAGCACGGCCTATGAAAGAGAGGCTGCTTATATCAATCTACTGGAAAGGATAACCAATATCGTGGAGTCCGTCGAGCAAAAGCACATGGTTCCGACACCCGAACCAGCTCCGGCACCTCTTGGACCTACAACTTATGATAGGTTCATAGCTGAACGAGCACCGGGCTTCCTAGGAAAGCCTGATCCGACTGAGACGGACGTATGGATGAAAAGAATGAAGAAGATATTTAATGTGCTTGGCTGTACTGACCGAGAAAAGGTCAAATTTGCTACATATAAATTGGAGGGTGAAGCGGATAGTTGGTGGGACATGCAGAAACGGGCGATGGGAGTGCCTAATGAAGCTATCACCTGGGAGATGTTTGAGGAGACATTTCTAAAAAAGTATTTTTCGTCCAGCCTTCGAGATCAGAAAGAGCAAGAGTTCATGAGGCTGAGACAAGGGAGCATGACCATCAAGGAATATGATGCCAAGTTCACGGAGTTGTCTCGCTTTGCACCATTTTATGTGGAGGATGAACAGAGGAAAGCCAAGAAGTTCCTCCAAGGGCTACGAGATGATATTAGAAAGTTATTGTCTGTTTTGAAGTTTGAGACTTACGCCGAGATCCTGGACAGAGCAATGATCTACAAGAAGGAGGCAGAGATAGAAAGATTTTATACAAAGAGAACCGCCAGCCGAGCGGGAGTAAGTACCGGATCAGCTACGGGGTCTTCTGGACCATTGAAGAGGACTAAAGCAACTGACAAAGGAAAAAGTATTGTGCCGACTCAGTCAGTGACAAGTACTAGAGCATCGGCTAAAGTCTGTGCCTTCTGTGGGAGGAAGCATCTGGGACAAGAATGCCGCAGAATGTCGGGAGCATGTTTTAGATGTGGGCAACAAGGCCACCTTCTCAGGAACTACCCACTACCGCCAAGGATGGAAGGAAAGAAGCCTACTGTCTCGGCAAGGGCCTTCGTAGTGACTATTTAAGATATAGAGGCATCTCCGAACGTAGTGGAAGGTACCCTTTCTGTTTGTGGAGTTTCTGCATCCATATTATTTGACTCGGGGTCTACCCATTCTTTTATTTTCCCGTAATTTGTATGTTATATCGTATCTACCCCATGTGTTTTGGATTGTGGATTATCTGTATGTATTCCCACCAGATCATTTGTGGTTACTGATGTGATGTATCCAGAATGTATAGTTG
The DNA here is from genome assembly GCA_025585075.1 of Nepenthes mirabilis. NCBI lineage: Eukaryota > Viridiplantae > Streptophyta > Magnoliopsida > Caryophyllales > Nepenthaceae > Nepenthes > Nepenthes mirabilis. Next base: position 21,013 of record JAODPA010078767.1, on the reverse strand, counting down.
AGGTGAGTGGGAACCATCTGGTTGTGGATTTAGTGTTGTTGGACATGGGTGATTTTGATGTGATCCTTGGGATTGATTGGCTGGCCAAGTTCCATGCCAGTATCGACTGTTTCCTAAAGCAGGTTTGTTTTAACATTCTTGGGATGGATCCGTTTTACTTTCAGGGCATTATGAAAAAGGGGGTACCTATGTTGATCTCTGCTCTTCATGCCAAGCATTTGATGAGTAGTGGATGTAGAGCTTATTTGGCATATACCTGTACTACCGGGAGCCATAGTGTGCCAGCTAAGGATATCCTTGTCGTTTGTGACTTTGAGGATGTATTTCCAGAAGAGTTACCTGGATTGCCTCCGCACCAGAAAATTGAGTTTGAAATCATTGTTGTTCCTGGTGCTAGTTCGGTTTCTAAATCCCCTTATCGTATGGCTCCGGCTGAACTAAAGCAGTTGAAGTTGCAACTACAGGAGCTGTTAGATAGGGATTTTATCAGACCGAGTGTATCTCCCTGGGGTGCACCGGTGTTGTTTGTAAGGAAGAAAGATGGGTCTTTGCGCTTGTGTGTTGACTATCGTGAATTGAATAAGGTCACGATTAAAAACAAATACCCTCTACCGTGCATTGATGATCTATTTGACAAGTTGCAAGGGTCGCGGGTGTTTTCAAAGATTGATTTGAGGTCCGGTTATTACCAACTAAGGATCAAGCCGGAGGATGTAGCTAAAACAGCTTTTTGGACACGTTATGGCCATTATGAGTTTCTTGTCATGCCCTTTGGCCTTACAAACGCACCAGCTGCTTTTATGGACTTAATTAATAGGATTTTTAGGCCGTACTTGGATAAATTTGTGGTGGTATTTATTGATGACATCTTGATCTACTGAAAGGATCACAAGGAGCACAAAATTCATTTGAGGAAGGTACTTCAGGTGCTCCGCGATGAGAAACTGTATGCCAAGCTGAGTAAGTGTGAGTTCTGGCTCAAAAGGGTGATATTCTTGGGGCATGTAATTTCTAATAGTGGCATTTCTGTAGATCTCAAGAAAATAGAGGCAGTTACAAGTTGGAGCAGACCAACTTCTGTGACAGAGGTTTGGAGCTTTCTAGGTATGGTGGGATATTACAGGCGCTTTGTAGAGAATTTCTCTTAGATTTCTATGCCTCTGACTCGGTTGCTGAAGAAAGAGGCTAAGTTTGTGTGGACAGAAGAGTATGATCTGAGCTTCCAGGAGCTAAAGGATCGTTTGACCACTGCTCTAGTGCTGATTATTCCAGAGGGTTCTGGAGGCCTTGAGGTGTACTGCGACGCTTCTAAAGCAGGTCTAGGGTGTGTGTTGATACAGCACGGTAAAGTTGTGGCATATGGATCTATACAATTGAAAGTGCACGAGAAAAACTATCCTACCCATGATCTTGAGCTTGCTGCTGTGGTGTTTGCATTGAAAATTTGGAGACATTATCTATATGGCGAGAAGTTCCTTGTGTATTCCGATCATAAAAGTTTGAAGTACTTGTTCTCACAAAAGGAACTCAACATGAGACAAAGGAGATGGCTCGATTTCCTGAAGGATTATGATTGTGAAATACAATACAAGCTAGGAAAGGACAACGTGGTAGCAGATGCTTTGAGTCGCTGGTCGGGCTATGTGGCGCACCTACAGGTCAAATAGATGGAGATGTTAGATTATTTGAAGCAGTGCGATATCCAACGCTATGCCAAAGGTGATAGGATGCTTCTGTCGTATTTCCAAATTCAACTAGAGGTAGTTGGTGAAGTCAAGGAGAAACAGGTGAATGATTTGTTCCTAATGGATATTGCTAATGATTTGAGTAAGGTGTCTCGGGCTGATTTTAACATCCGGGCTGATGGTGTGTTGAGATTTAGAGATCGATTATGTGTACCGGATGATAAAGGATTGAAGGAGAAAATCTTGAAGGAGGCTCACCGGTCTCGGTATAGAATCCACCCGGGAATGAATAAAATGTATGAAGATCTGAAAAAGACCTTCTAGTGGAGAAACATGAAGAGGGATATCATGGGCCATGTGGAGAAATGCCTAGTGTGTCAGCAACTAAAGGCCGAGAGGAAGAAGCCTTCTAGACTGCTACAGCCAATGCCCATTCCGAGCTGGAAATGGGAGGACATTGCTATGAATTTTGTATCAGGATTGCCGAGGACTCCTAGGAATCATGACGCTGTGTGGGTTATAGTTGATCGGCTGACGAAATCAACCCACTTTTTGGCGATCAGGACGACCTATTCGCGGGATAGATTGGCTCAGTTGTACGTAAATGAGATCGTGAGGCTTCATGGAGTTTTCGCCTCCATTGTGTCTGATAGAGATCCACGCTTTGTCTCGAGGTTCTGGGAGAGCTTGCATAAGGAGTTGGGGACAGAATTGAAGTTCATTACTACGTATCACCCCCAAACTGATGGCCAATCTAAACGTACCATTCAGATTCTCGAGGATATGTTGAAGGCTTCAGTTTTGGAGATGGGAGGAACTTGGGATACTCATCTGGCACTAGCTGAATTTGCTTACAACAACAGCTACCAAGCTAGTATCGGCATGGCACCATTTGAGGCGTTGTATGGGAGAAAGTGTAGGTCACCTATTCATTGGGAGAAAACTGGAGACAAAAGAATTTTGGGCCCTGAGGTTGTGAAAGAAACAGCAGAGAAGATTAAGGTGATTCACGATAATTTGAAGGTTGCCCAGAGCCGACAGAAGAGTTATGCGGACAAGCGGAGGATAGAACTGAGTTTTGAGATAGGAGATCTTGTGTTTCTAATGGTCTCACCGTCAAAGGGCACATTTCGGTTTGGAGTAAAGGGAAAGTTGAAATCTCGGTTCATTGGCCATTTTGAGATTCTGGAAAGGGTCGGGGAGGTAGCCTACAAGTTGGCGTTACCATCGACTCTTGCGAGCGTACACGATGTATTTCATGTGTCGATGCTCCGGAAGTACATCCACAATCCAGCGCATGTGATAGACTATGGGACTTTGTCCATTGACAAGAACTTGTCCTACATTGAGGAGCTGCTGCAGATCTTAGACTGAAAGGATCAAAGGTTGCAAACGAAGTCTATTCCCCTCGTAAAAGTGCTTTGGAGAAATCATTCACCGGAGAAAGCCACTTGGGAGCGCGAAGAGGAGATCCGAGACAAGTATCCTCACTTGTTCCCTTGAGGTACGTACTTTACTCAATTTCGAGGATGAAATTTCTTTAAGTGGGGGAGGATGTGAGGACCCGAAATCGAAAACGTAATAACTAGATGTGATTAAGATGATTAATATCAGTAAGAGGCTATACATGTAGTAAAAAAGTGGTAGTAAAAGTAAAAAGTTGGAAAATGCCTAAAGTCAGCAAGCAGCCCGGGAGGCACTTGCTGTGGGCTCGAGCCTTCTATCGGGCAGAAAAACCAATGGCGTTTCTCGATCACTACCGCTCGCTAGCCGCTTGAGCTCCCGTCGAGTGGCAGGCGCAGTATAAAAACGCGCCCAACTCGCTCCTTTTCATTTTCAGCGCAACTTTAGGGTCTGAGGAGAGAGAGAGGAAGCGCCGTCCCTGGTGAGAGAAGGATAGAGAACGAAGCCCGGGAGCATGAATCCATCCATGAGCCAGTGATAAAGGTGAAAGCCCGTAACAAGGCAAGTGTACTTCGGATGCCGTTTTTCACTGTACTGATTTCTCATGCTTTAAAACCGTTGAAAATGCTCTAAAATGTCGATGTTACATGATTGAAATACATGAAGTATATTTCCTTCGATTAATCGGTTAGATCTCATGTTTGTTCATGTTTATGGAAGTATTTGGCTCCGATTTCATGCATGTGTCATGTGTTATGTGTTTATTTTGACATTGAAAGAACATGGCCAAACCCTAACTCGAAATTTTGGGGATTTATGGTTTAAATGCATGACTGTGTATATATATTTGGAATTATGGCCTTGATTTCATGAAATAAGACTTGTTTAGAGACCGATTTGTGTCCGAAAGTTTTGGCGAAGCACTAAGTACGAAAATGAAAGGGGTTTTAATGATATTTAACTGTAGCTCCAGTTATATGAACTCCGGCTTTGTATTGAAAATGAACTCCGGCCTTGTATTGAAAATGAACTTCGACCTTGTAGTGAAAATGAACTCTGGCTTTGCATTGAAAATGAACTCCGGCCTTAGTGTAAAATAAACTCCGGCTTTTAATGAACTCTGTCCCTTGAGGAAAATAAACTTCGGCATTTGAGAAAATGAACTCCGGCCTTTGAGAAAATAAGTTCTGTCTTCTGAGAAAAAGAACTCCGTCCTTTTGTTGGAAAAAGAACTCCGGCCTTAATGTGAAATGAACTTCGGCTTTTAAAAGTACTCCGGCTTTCAGTAAAAAGCACTCTGGCGTTTTGAGCACTCCAGCTTTTGAGCACTCCGGCTTTTTGAGAAGAAGAACTCCATTCCATTAGCGAAAAATAGTCCGTCCAGTAGTGAAAAGCACTCCGTCCAAAAGGCACTACGTCCAAAAAGCACTCCGGCTTTTAAGCACTCCGGCTTTTTGAGAAAAATCACTCCGACTTTTTAAGCACTTTGACTTTTTAAGGAAATACACTCCAGCTTTTGTTAAAAGAGAACTCCGGCTTGTATTGAAAATAAACTCCGGCTTGTATTGAAAATGAACTCCGGCTTGTATTGAAATGAATTCCGACTCCGAACTGAAAATGAACTCCGGCTTTACTGAAAATGGCTTTTAAGAACGAAGTATTTCTGTTTTCTGTTATTTTGGACCCAGACTGATATGAACTCAAGGTTAGGTTCTCCGGCATGCCTTAGGACTTTCCGGTGGTAATCGAGGATAACTCTGTCCATGGAGTTATTTGTGGTCCGCCCTGTCCTCGGGGCATTACGGTCAGGAGGAAAATTCTGTTACCAGCCTACCTTCGGGTGGCACACTGTTCTGATCCCTCGAGATCGGATACTTCTGTTTCTAGCCTTAGATTGTGTGGAGTGAACACAATCTATCCTCGATCACTCGCCCCCTCTACTAGTAGGGTACGCTAGCAAGATTTGTACTGTTCTACTATATTAACTGCTTTTCGATTTCTGATTTCTGATTTCTGTTATTGGCTACTGTACTGACTTCTGTTACTGGTTACCGTACTGATTATAGTTTACTGTTATCGAATTCTGACTACCGATTTCTGTTTATCGAGGACTGATTACCGATCTCAGTGGATGATTTCTGTTTACTGATTTCTGATTTTTGATTTATGAAGTATATTACTGTCAAGTATGATTTTTTTTGCTTTCTGAATTGCTTTCTGTCTGAACCGTTCTGTTCTACACCGTTACATGACTGTTCTGCATCATGGTTTCACTGCTCATGTGCATGTACCTTGCTGAGCCTCGGCTCACTGTTTTAGTATTTTTTTTTCCTCTAGATGAGACAATAGAGCTATTACCTGATGAAAAGGAGTAGACCAAGAGAAGCTTTTGAAGGTTTTTGGAGGACTTAGAGTATTCTGAAGCTATTTTTGAAGAGCTTGTGGATGCAAACACTTAGCTGAAAATGTGATTTTGTATACTAATATCATGTTTAATGATGTTCTAGAACATGTAGACTTTTTGTATGAAAATCATATGTTATGTATGACTGTAAAAGGGAAAAAGCTATACTTCTACAGGTTCTTAGTTTACTTCCGCTATATATATATTCTGGATTTACTGTGCAGGTCTTAGATGACATCTCGTTATTAAACTGTTAAAGTAGTAAATGTTTTTATGGATTTGTGCCATGGATGGCACATGTGATCCTGTGAATGTTTGTTGTAAGAATTGTGAATGATGGATAATTGTATTTCTGTTTGACGGAAGCTTTTGAGGACAAAAAAAAAATCCGTTCCGTCACAATAATGCCATGGAAAAACCATCAAGATCATGACCAATGTTTGATTCAAACTAGCCTCTCTAGTCACCATCGTGGTATAGCTTGAAGAGGCTATGGACAATGTTAAGCACCAAAAGTCCATTTTCAGCAAGAAGGAAACCCGTCCCAGCATACGGACATGCAGTGAAAGGGAAAGGGGTGGTTGTGAAATTTGCTACATCTACAAACAGACTGTGACAAATAAAAACATCCCTATCACCTAGTTGTCCTTCTTTGTCATTTTGGAAAGGCAGAGCTACACAAATTTGAGACCCAATTGCCCCAGGGGTTAAATTACTTTTCCGACCATTCCCTTCCCCAATGTGGTCTTCAATAGGGAAAGGAGGAAATGTCAATGTGAACTACATCGTAGCAGGATAATTGAGTCAGGAGTTGGCTTTGAGATTTCCAGACTGGTTATAGTCGGTGACTGCTCACATGAGATCTTCATATGCTTTATCAAAAGCTTGACTATGCTGGCATAACAGATCAACAAGGTTGTGCTGGAGGCTGCGATGCTTTCCAAAGCTTATGAAGCCTCTTCTGGAGGTATTGACAAGGAGCAGTTTAGCATAGCACAGCTGCACAATGAGGAAGAACTAATGATCATCAGTGATCATCTGAGTAGCCTACAGTCTCAAGACCCTCTGTATGACAGAACATTTGGTGAGTGAGGAATGAAGAGCACACGCTTGATCTGCATCCATTTTGTTCCCCCTCAATTTTGTGAAACTGCTAGGTTCAGGCAATGACATGAGTTTTAACAGGCGGAGCTCATAGCCAGAGGCCATTTCGGCCAGAGGGAGTTTCTTTATGGACAATTTTGGGAAAAGTTGGAAGGTAGAAGGAGGTTGTGGTGGTCCTGCCAATATGTGTCATGGTTGTTTGGAGAGTGGCGGCCGATGGAGATGTGAGCATTCTGCAAGAGTAACAAGTTGGATTTCAGTTACAGCATAAGGTTGTATCGGTAGGGGTTGAGCAATTAGAGGTAAAATATCGGAGGTTGAAGTCAGAAGTTGTGAGGAAGTTGGAAGAACAAAGGAAACGTGGTGAAACACATCAGAGATGGAAGTTTGCGGTTAGGGCTGGAGTAAGTTGGGAAAACACATCAGAGATGGAAGTCTTGAATGGTGATATAGGCGGACGGACAGGGCGAATTGCAGATGACTTTTTTTGTCGTTTGATTAGGGTTGGTAGCGTGATCTTTCATGGAGGGATTGCCAGATGTGTGTCTTGGTGGAAGCAGGGCTAGTAGTACGGTCGTCCTGTGGAAGTAAGGATGCAACGCAAGCCCCAATTTCTAGTTGTGAGCAGAAAGATGAAGAACGGTGGTGGCGTTTGGTGGAATTGGTGACATTCTAAGAGAGGTTGGGATTGAAGTTTGCGGTTGCGATTGCGAAAGCAGTGGTGGAGGATAAACAATAACAAATAGAGAAGCCACAAGCAAGGGAGGATTTACTGACCAGTTCTGCTCGATTCGGTTGAACGATCGACTAACTTCAGCAAGGGAGTGAGAGATTTGTGCTCTGGTGGAAGCTTGGGCAACAATGGCGTCTATATGATGTTGGACAGTTACCTACACCTTCTTCAACTCCGTCGACAGCTTTGCGATGGAAGCGTTGAGTGTGTGTTCTTCAGTTGAGAGCGCCATTTCCTCTGCCTGGTCTCAATGAGAGCACCTCTGATGCATGCACGATTGGTGACGACACTGGCAAGAGACGGACAACAGTGAAAAATAGAGGAGTTGGTTGAGGAGGGGAGTTCAGCAGAGGAGGAAGATTGAGGGAAATTAGGGAAAAGGAAAGAAAAAAGGCCGAGATGTAGGAAGAAGCAGAGAAGGAAAAGAATCGAGGCAGCAGAGAAGGGGAAATAGAGACCGAGATGAGGGAGCGTAGAGAAGAGAAATAGAGAGAGAGAGAGCAATGGGATAAGATGAAAGGGAAAACTATTCTCTACTCTCATTAGGCCACTGTCAGACAAGTTATAAGGGGAACGAAAAATGGGTAAAACGGAAAATGGGTACCACTGTAACAGAAAACAAGCAGAAAGCAAATGGGGAAGGGGTAATGCAAACAGAAAGTAGGTACATGGAAGGACATAACCAAATAACCCAAAAAATAACATCAAACACCAGCAGCTCATGATCCATCGTTGGTGCCTTAGGGATGCGGGCATGTAACACACTAACACTAGCTAGCAAATATTACTTTTAAGAGCTCTCAAGAGACCACTCTCTATCCACAGAGCCTCCGAAGAATTCCTTCACGATTCTTGCCCCCTTAATCTCGAAGCAGCTCCTCAACTAGCCTGCAAACATTACTTTCAAGTGCTCTTAAGAGACCACTCTCTATCCATAAAGCCTCCATAGAATTCTTTCGCAATTCTTGCCCCCTTAATCTCGAAGCAGCCCCTCAACTAGGGGCACCTTGAAGCCGCCCCTTATCCGAATGCACCTTTAAGCCACTCCATGTCGAGCACAACCTTCGAGTCAAAATCAAAAACCCACTTTCTTTCATCATTATTCATACCCTTGTATCCCTACATCTTTTACTTTGTGAAGAAAATTACTAACTCAAATGTCGGAGGATAAATCAGAAAGTAAATCCCGTCAATCCTATGACCTCTTATTTTTGAGTTTGGTGTACAGGAGTCAGGCCATGGAATATAGAAATCGTACCCACTTTAGTTTTACCCGAAGATTAAGTGGCACCATAATACGTCAGCAACTTGGATCTAAGACACATCATTGGTGCCATTGGTAGGAAGACAAACAAAAAGCCTAACCACCACCCACGCAAAAACAAACATGGACAAAACCAGAGCCCATAGCAGTGCTCCGGTCAAGAACATCATCCCCAATGGTGGCAAGCCCTCTACAGGTTGCCATGCGGAGGAGTGACCGGCACCCTTCATGTAGGCGCTCGCCGACCAAGTGAGTAATATATCCCAAATTCTCCAAACCCTTTGTGCGCATTGGCATAGGCTAGGGGCGCATTCTTCCACTACCCGCACTTCGGCATCGAAATAAAAAAGTCAGAGGAAGAAGCGACTGGCCTAGAAGGAAAGATGCCTGAACGACCTCGTAGCCCAAGTGCTTCGAGCGACGAGGTTTAATCCTGTTTAGAGAGCCAGCTTGGTCACAAGACACCAAACGAAAACTCAGAGCGGCAAAATCCTCATTGCACACATGACGAGTAGAGGCCACCGTCCCAAGAGCAGCCCTTGTGCAACATTTAGCCAAGCAACGATAGCAGCCAACTAGCCTCACACCACTCACCAAACCACTCAGAATTGAGGACCTTCCTTAATGCAAGAAAGGGCTGCAATCTCCCCTCGAGTGGAGGAACGAGTGGAAAAGATATGGCAACACATGCTCAGAGGAGACACAAACGAATGCTCTGCAGATCTGAAATGATCATCATTCACAACAGAGATCTGAACGCAGCCACTCCCTCAAAAGTTTAAGATGCCGACTCTAGAACCTTATGACAGATGCACTAATCTGATGGACCACTTAGACCACATCCATATCCTACTCAGCTTCCATGGCCTGGGCAAGGTTATCAAGTGCCTATACTTTCCACTGATCGTCAGCCAAATTTGGTTCTACCACCTACAGCCAAATTCAATCCAAATGTTCCAAGAGCTCACTGATAACTTCGTAACTCAGTTTGCCTCCAATCGGAGGGAGGAAAGGCAACTTTGGCACCTCACTCATATCAAGTAGGAGCCAAACAAAAGTCTAATAAGCTTCTTGGCACGGTTCACTGTCGAGGCCTGCCGGATATCCTAGCTCACTAACAAGGTGAAACTAAGCACCTTCATATCAACTTTGGAGTCGGGCGAGTTTTTCAAACATTTAGCCCACAAAAACTCTTAAACTTTTCGTGAAGTCGAAACCATTACATGCACTTACATGGCAGCCGAAGAGGCCAAGTGTCTAGGATGCGGAAACCCCCTCCACCAGGGACCACCAAACCGAAGAAAGAGAAATGGAGACCGCTTCAACTCTTGGGATCCGATGAAGTAGCCAAGGGTGGAGCCGGGAGCCCGAAGGGAGTTTAAGCCCTTAAACGTGACTCCTTTGAATGACTCATGGATAAATATTCGCATAAAAATCGGAGAAAAAAATTGCTAAAGTGGCTAAAGCCCGTTAAGAACCCGAACAGAGGGGATCAAATAAAGTATTGTCACTACCATCAATCTCTAGGTCATAGTACAAAGGCTTGTCAGACCCTATAGAAAGAAATTAATAAGCATCAGAGGGGACACCTAACCAAGTTCCTTCAAAACCTAGACCAAGGGCTCGGCAGAGCAAGAGAAGAAAGGACAAAGCAGCAGCCCAAAAATCAAGTCGCAGCTACAATGGTCAGAACGGTGGCAACCCAGCCGAACCGCCCCTCGGGCCAGTTCGGAACCACCTCAAGGAAACCAAGGGTAGAAATTAGGGACGATATCATTAGTTTTAGTAAATAATATATGTCGCATGTAATAACTCCCTACTCCGATCCTCTGATTGTATCCGCACTCGTTTTAGATGGTATGTTAATTACCAGTTGAAACAAGTCTTTATCGATAATTAAATTCGCGTGATTTGCTCTATATGGATGCCTATTTTAAATTGGGACTGAAAAAAGACAACTAAAATGGGCTAAAATGCCACTCTATGGGCCAGACAACGAACTGGTACCCGTCTAATGAACCATCCAACTGGAAGTCACCTTGGGAACATACCCTAGGATAGCATCCCATGTATTGACTTTCCTGGTGGTCGGCCTACCTTCCGTTTAGAATGCCATCCTAGGCTAACCCTACCTAACCGCCTTTGAGGCCATAACGTCAATTACGTACTTGAAGATGAAGTTCCATATGGTCGACGGTGTTGGAGAGGTATTGAGTGACCAAGCAACTAGCCGGATGTGCTACCTATCTCCGGTCACCCAGGCCACACCGAACCGGCAAATGGACGACTTCAATCATAGGGACGAAATGGCTCTACAGTAGGCCTAAGCTGGCAAGCCGACGACCATGTTGCTCTAGATCCTGGAGATCCGGAGAGATGCATGCCAATAGGGGGCTCACTTGCTGGACCCCTGCGAGATCAGCTTGTCACCTTCCTCTAGAAAAACTCCGATGTCTTTGCATGGACCCCTACCAACATGCTTAGTATTTTGACCGAAGTGATGGTTCACAAGTTGGGCCATGATCCGGATCACAAGCCCATCCAATAAAAGCAAAGAAGTCACTCCATCAAAAAGCTCATTGCCATTAGAGAGGAGGTAAAAAACTACTCGACAACGGTTTTGTCAAGGAAGTTCAATACTCAAATTAACTCTCCAACATTATCCTTGTCAAGAAGAGTAATGGGAAGTGGCGGATATGAATCGACTTTACCGAAGAATAGTTTTCTACTGCCCAAGATTGGCCTACTAGTTGACACCACCTCCAAGCATGAACTGCTCAGTTTCATGGACACATAATCAAACTTCAATTAAATCCGAATGAGTCCCGAGGATGAGGAGCATACCTCCTTCATAACAGATCAAAGGACGTACTACTACAAGTTCATGCCATTCGAGCTGAAGAACGCGGCTGCCATGTACCAGTAGCTCATGAATAAAATGTTCAAAGCCCAGATCAGTCAGAATTTGGAGGTGTACGTAGATGATGTGCTCGTCAAAAGTAAAACTATCGACAACCATATCTGTGACATCAACGAGGCTTTCAGGGTCCTTTGATCACACCGGATGAAATTGAACACGGACAAATGCATCTTTAGAGTATCATCAAGAAAATTCCTAGGTTTCAATGTTTCTTGGTGGGGGATCGAGGCCAGCCCCAAAAAGATAAAGGCTATCATGGATACGACCTTGCCATGGAATGTAAAAGACGTCCAAAGGCCGACCAGGAGGCCTATAGCGCTCTCCCACTTTCTGGCTAAATTCGGAGACAAATATCTCTTATTCTTCAAAGCATTGAAAGGGACAAAAATGAACGGCCTTCAACAAATGGCCGACTGCCAGGCCACCTTCGAGGAGCTAAAAAGGTACCTAGCTAGTCCCTCTCTCCTGACGTCACCAAAAGAACGCAAGCAGTTGTACCTCTATTTGGCAGTTTTAGAGGTAATACTAAGCTCCATTATAATCCGGCAGGAATCTAACATGCAGTGGCCGGTCTACTATGTCAGCAAGACTTTGACAGGGGCCAAGACCCGCTACATACACCGAGAATGTCACAGTCATGCTCGTCTATTCAGCCAAAAAACTATGGCCCTACTTCCAGGCATATAAAATAATTATCTTGACTGACTAACCATTGAAGGGACTCTTGCAGAAGCCTGATATGTCGAGACAACAAGTTAAGTGGGCCATAGAATTGAGCGTGTTCAACGTAGAATCTAACCCTAAGACAACCGTAAAGGGATAGACCATGGTAGACTTCATCGTGAGGCTATGACCTTGGTTCTAGACGCTGGTCACCCCAGCAATACAGGCCACCGGCCTAAGGCACCGGACTAGACCCTCTACATAGATGGCTCCTCGACTCACTCTGACAATGGGGCCGAAATGATTTTGAGGACCACCAATGGATTGGAGGTGTGATACTCATTACAACTTGGGTTACCAGCTATCAACAACATCATCAAACACGAGGCCCTACTTGTCAGTTATGACTTGCAAAGGAATGTTTGGCAATGTACGTAATCATCTACAATGACTCAGAGCTAATTGTCAACCAAATCCATGGAAGCTCTGAGGTGTCAAGCCTCTGCTCGTGAAATACCTCGCTAAAGCGAGAAGTATGGCCCCAAAGCTTGACAAGGTCAAGATGGTACACATTCTGAGGGCAGACAACTAGAAGGCCGACCAGCTTAAGAGGGCAGCTATGACTGAGAGTCTAGAGCAGTATTCCAAAGATATGTGAAAGGTCCGACCTCTCCAAGCATAGAAGAACCCAAAGCACTACAAGTCTCCGATAGCAAAAGTTGGATGTTGCCTGACTAGAGGTATATTATGGATGGCTCCCTACAAGAGAATCTAGATGATACTAAATGCATAAAGAAGATAGCCGGCTAGTACACTATCATGGATAGAAGGTTATACCACCGAGGGTATCCACCTCGTACTTACAATGCCTCACACCAAAGGAAACCGACTACGCATTAAGTGAGGTGCACTATGGCATCTGTGGGTTATACGTTGTGGGTAAGAACCCTACCTTTAAGATAATGTACCAAAACTACTATTGACCGATGAAGAAGCAAGACGTCATGGACTTCGTGAAGAAGTACAAGAACTGGTAGATCCACGGCAACATGCCCCATCAAATGCCCACAGAGTTTAGGCCCCTTGGCCATTTACGCAATTGGGGCTCGACATTCTCAGTCCCTTCCCAATAACATTCAAACAAAGAAAATTCATCATAGTCGGTATCGACTATTTCACAATATGGGTCGAAGCCTCCCCTTAGCTTAGATTACCAAGCAAAATTCCACGGAGTTTGTTCGGCAAAATATCATCTACAGATTCAGGATTTCCAAGGTCATCATGACTGACAATGTAACTCAATTCACCGCAAGCGCTTCTCCAAATATTGCACGAGTTTGGATATTTGATTAGTCCACACCTCAATCGCCTACCCACAACCAAACGGGTAGGTGGAGATTACTAATGAAACCCTGCTGCATGGGCTGAAAACAAAACTGAAAGATGATGGGGGATCTTGGGTGGACGAGCTGCCTTCCATGTTATGGTAAACTAGACAACACCAAAGGGGCCAACATATGAAACACCCTTCAGTCTGTGCTACGGAATTAAGGTCATCATTTCAATCGAGATCAGACTACCCAATCTTTGGGTCGAGGGATTCAATCCCCTCAATAACTCCTAGTGACTTAGAGGGCATCTTGACCTACTCGAGGAGGCATGGGATGTGGCCAAGATGTGCACAATTGCCTATCAGCAATGTGTCACTTAGTACTATAACAAAATGGTAAAGGCTCATCAATTCCATGTAGGAGACCTACTTCTATGGAGTATAGAGGCCACAGACAAGAATGCTAATAGAAACAAAATCTCCCCAAACTGGGAGGGCCCATTCCTCGTCTCAGCCATCATATGGAATGGGGCATACAAGCTTCAATCCTAAAGTGGCAAATTGGTTCCAAGGATATGGAACGTTGTCCACCTAAAAAAGTATTAGCAGTAATATCTTACGGAACCCAAGTAGGTCCAGTATACATTGTCGAGTATACTTATAATAGTGTATCACATTTAATAAAACAATCTATTTGCTTGTCTATTGATTATTGTTGATTTTTATTACTTGTTTGTCTATCCATATGAATGCTTGTATGATGTTGCATAAATTCAAGTGATCTACGCTGCCCCTAAATCGAACAATTATCGTTTATCTGCTACTAAACCTTGGTCCCGTACCTAGCGACCCATATGTGGTCAAATTTGAACATCAGTCTCGCACCGAGAGGCTCATATGCAGTCGAATTTAAACCTCAATCCCACACTGAGCAGCCCAAATTAGGTTGAATTTGAACCTCAGTCCCACACTAAGCAACCAATATGCGATCGAATTCCAACCACGGTCCAATATCGAGCGGCTTACATGTGGTCAAATTTGACCCTTGTTCCAGCACCGACTAGCCTATGCGCGGTCAGATACCAAAGCCTTAGGAGGCTTCTTAGCACAAGTGCAGCGACTCCCCCAGAAGGGACGAGCACTGACAGTCGATGATGGTTAGTGAATTAGGACCCGATGCATGGAAATGACGTCCCGTAAGGAGACGATCTCAAGTGATTACACGCAAATGATGACCCTAACTCTGCTAAAGCCCAACCATGACAACAATGACACTTAGCTGGAAATCAATGGTACACGAACAACATTGTATAAAAGCATAAAAAATTATGACAAATATTGGAAAAATTCTCTCTTGTTCATTACAGAGTTGGATTATACAAGCGTGACTGCACTATACACATATATATAAGAAAAAAAAGGAAAAAAAGAAGGTGACCCTAAGGCTAGAGGCTAGCTAGGGGACATAATGAGGGCCCTTCCCCATCAGCAAAATTAGTCAAATCAAACCGGCCCTGAGCACCCCTTTTCCTTGGGTCAAAAAGGCCAACAGGAAAAGCACGATCAAAGAAGGAAGGGATCTGCCAACACAGTTGAATGCCGTCCAAAAATCTCGCGTTCAAAGCCTGCCCCACCTCCTCCGGATTGAATCGGGTCATCAGCACTATTCCCAATCTAACACTCTCTCTCTAGAGGTCCGTGAGATGCTGCTCGATCTCTGCAAGGCATCCCTAGATATCTATCGCTCCCCCATGACCTCAGTTAGCTAGAGCTCAAGGCTGAAGACCCAATCTTGGCACTGTTGTGCCTCGGAGGTGGTGGCATCTACCTGGCTCTATATCTCGTCCACCACGCTCAGGTCAACCCTTGTCTTGGTCAAGCAATGGACCTCCCCTTCCAGCAGGAAAATCCAAGACGGCTGTTGGAATAGGCATCTCAACAAAATTTACATCATCTTATCGTCCTACAAACAGAACAAGGGAAAAAGGTTAAGCCTAGCCGTTCAAATAAAGTGAAAAGCTCTTAAGGACTTGCCTGGATGAAGGGCAGCACAGTAGTCGCTGTGCTAAGAGGCACCCTAGATGAAGACGCTGGAGTGGAAGCTGACTCCTTCTATAGAAGCCTTTGGACGAAGTGCCTCTACGGTCGCCGCCTCCTCAACATCACCCCTCGGCTAGGCCTCCAATGGTTGGGCCACACCAAGACCCTATCTGGCTGACTCGCATAAGAAGTTAGGCACTCCCTACTCTTGTAAAGAAGAAACAATGGCAAGGACCTCCTTTTGGGCTTCCTACTAGTCCCCCTAATAGACCTCCTATGGGGCCCCCTAATGGACTGCCTGGGACTCCTACTGGGCCTCCTACCAGGCCTTGGTTAGCTTACTCAATGCGCCTGCAGTAGGAGCAGAGGACCCAGAGGCCATAGCTACTCTGACATCAGCCTCAGTAGTACCAACATCTGAGGGTGCAACAAGGGCCAGTCCCCTAGATGTTTTTCCCAAGCCCTGTATTTGCTCCACCATCAACAGACCCTGGGCAGCGAAAGATGAAGAAGATCTCGAAGATAATGCAATCCGCTGCTGAGATAGACTCTCAGATGGATCCCTAATATACGGGGTCCTAGCTTTCATCTTGGGTTGAGAAGGCGAAGGAGCGGTGGCCCCAGTTCCCTCTAGGGGAAGACCCTACTGGGCTAGTGCAAGTGACTCAAAAGATAGAAGATGATCCTTCTTGAAGTCACCCATATTCACCTAGATCAGCTCCATCAACAGCTTGACAGACTCCACCTCCTCACATGAGGCCTTGCCGGTAAAGGGTGCTTGCATGTTTCCCACTCATTGGTGAGGGACCAATCAAAAGTAACCTTGATAAAAAAAAAAAAAACTGGTCCTTCTAATTCTTGATAGAATTGGGGATAACCCCGCTGATATACAGGTCCCTATGAGACAACGAGATTCAGTTTCCATTCTGACAGAACTGAAAGATTACCTTCACGACTACTGCAGTCGATGCCCTCCCTTGGTGGTGAAGGAATATGCAAATGGAGTACAAATACTTAATGGCGTTGGCGTGGAATCTCACGATCGGGCCTTCCAAGGCCACCAAGATCTCGTGTAACTCCCCCGAGAGGGGGAAGCAAAGACCGCTCCACAAGTGTGCCTCATAAATGGTGATAGACCCGTTTGGAGGAGAACATGCCCTATCGCGCTCCCTGATACAACATGCATGATCATAGTCAGAATATCGTACTGCAAATACAAAGCCTTGATGTCAACAATAGTAAGAATGGAGCGAATTGTATCAACTTTGGGAGCCATGGGAATAAGAACGTAGCAAGACACAAAGAGGTGAGAGAAAAAAGAACTCGGGAAGAAGAAGAAGTATATGAGAAAACAAAGCGGCATCATTTTATAGAGGTCGTTGTTCAAAGTTCAAATGACCAGAATGACGATGAGCAGATATGATGAACTCAAACCGGACTGATAGGTTGATGATCAACTCCAGAATCTGACTAGTTTGACTAATCAACAATATAGTCTAGCTTCAGCTAGCCTAACCAATCATCTATCCAGTCCGTCGTCTAACCGGATTGACTAGTCAGTGACCCATTCTAGCTTCTTGCCAGTTTGACCAGTGAATGATCTAGTCCGGCTCCGGCTTGACTAGCTGATCAGGGATCCAGTCCGACATCCAGCCGATTTGATTGGTTAACAATCTAGGCCGGCCTCCAACCAAACGACGGGTACTTAATCGAGTCCTTTTTTTTGTAAGTTAATTGTTTGAAAAGAAAATAATTATACAACCTATGATTTAACTCTAAGTGTTTTTCCTACTTGGAGTGAAATCATAAACACGGGGGCTGACCCCGAACATCGAATAAAATGCATAAAAAACAAGTCCTACAATAGGACACCATTCGTCAAAAAACAAGTAGCACGAACCAAACAATCAGCATGGTTATCAGTAAACTGAGGCACGGTTGTGTTTTCAAAAAACCCAAGCATTCACCCCGAGCATTGCTACAGCATGAATGTGCCGACGTGTACCAGCTGGCTTGCAACAATGAGCAAACTCATACTACAACCTGCAAATCGCGAGAGCTTCGAAGAAATAGCAGCTTCGACCAAAAGCACCTCAGACATGTGGCACCACCTCGTCCAAAGGCATCTCTGTAGAGCTCATACCGGACAGAACGCCATCTCGGCCGTTAAAGACCCCTGTTTGTTCCTTCTCATACTAAATCAGAGCACCCTGGTCATGGCATATACACTCCGCAGACATGGCATCACCATACTTAAAGGCTATATTCTGATCAGTAATCTGCAGTAAAAAGGATTAGCTACAAACAAACAACATCAAGCTGGTTCAGGCTACATCAAAAAATAGCATGTAGGGAGCTTTCTTTCTATTAACATCGAAATGCTTCAACGCCGAAGGAATATCTCTCCATATTGAGCAGCCTCGTACTGCAATTTCGAACCAGTGCATCAAAAGGTCCTCAATGCATACAAATGAGCCTAGTCCAAGGCCTCAGATTGCAGCTCTGAGTAATGGAGATTTTGCCAGGGGTAGGATCATCAGCCCAGTACCATGGCACTTTGAAGAGATCTCAGCCCAGCATTACTAACTGATCTCGGCATAATAGAGGCCAGTAGGATCAGAACCCCAGTACCCAGCATCAGCATCCGTAGCAGCTCCACAGCCCTGCAAAGAAACGTCTTTTGGAGCAACAGTATGTATCAGCATGTATCAGAATGTATCAGCTCTGAGTATTAAGGGTTGCTACCCAAACGACAGCATCACTAGAGCAAAGCCCTACACCACCACTATTAGCCAAGCCATCATGTGCAAATCCAACCACGATCCAATAGCTATGCATCAGCAGCAGTTGCATTTCCACCAAACAAGCTGTTGCATCAGCAATAGGATGGTAGTCCCCTAGCACCAGAAAGAGCATCCTGTTAGGTCCACTAAAATAAGAAAAGGGAGAATGTATACACTCGCCACAGGATGGAAGTTCCCTAGCACCATCCGGCAACTGAGCATCTTTGATCAACCATAACTACACCAGAAGTGAGGTGCACTGGACAGGACCTTGATCAGGTTAAGGACTTCAACTTTGCTCGCCCTATAAAATGATACCAGCATCAGTATCCAGCAGCATAGATACCAGCAACTGAGATTGCATCACAAGGAGTCCTCACGGGTGAGCTAGGGATCTCCATTGGGTGGTGAAGGTTTTCTTAACCGGGAGGTAGCATCCATTTTTCCATTACTCAACTAGAAAACAAGTGGCTGGAGCATCAAGAGTCATTTTCACAGAAACAGTGCACCTATATGCAACAACACCCAGCAGCTAGAAAGGCATCTAGAAAACCGAAGATGGAAATAATATGGGCAAAAGTAATTGCTAGTCCCATTCATTAATCTCCCTTTACAAATTACAAAAACTCCAGAGGAGGCTGACATACAACTAGAAGACAACAAAGAAAGAGGGATATATGGAACTCAACCGCAATGAACTCCCAGACAAGCAAGCAACAAGAATAACCTAAGAAAAAGATTGGCACGCATCCAATAGACAACAAAGCACAACCCGCAAGAATAGCAGTTGGTGAGGAGTCTGAACAAAGGCTCGTCACGAAAGGAGGTCACCATTCGGAAGGAGCCAGAGGGTAAGGAAAGACTCACTCTGCAATAATGAGGAAATGGCCTTAAGCCCAGGATCTACTGCCAACCCTACTAGCAACAGGGCATGGCTGCGAAGACAATGGTTTTTGAATAGCTCGAGGAAGGCAAGCCATCACTCAAGGTGAAGGCACAGCGACAAGAAAGCCTTGCCTCACTCAAAAACAGCAGTAGGCAGGCTCTAGAACGGACAAAAAAAATGATGACCAAAGCGGTTCCCCATGTGAAAAAGGTTACCAAAACAAACCTCTAGTGCATCCCAAGACGACAGCTTCGAACATCAGAGACAAACTACCACTGATCCTGACAGCCAATGACTCAAGCCTGATAGCAACTTTAGGTTCCCATGCCACTTCATTGATGAAGCCAGGATGTGATGCAAATAGACACAATGAACCCTTAATTTATAGAACGCAAAAAGATCAAAGGGCCATTAAATGCCAGAGGTTCCCCATGCTAGTAAATTTGCAGAAAATCTTGGATGCAGAAGAATCACTCTAGAAATAGTAAAGAAGGAAATCTAAGGACAGCTTAGGAAAGGAGCAAAAGGGGAAAATGACAAGGCATGTTACGTCCCGTCCATAAACATGCCGGGGGTTGAAAATTCAAAACTTTCGGTATGGGAGGCTAGTGATGGGGATGATAAAAATGGGTCAGCCCAGTACACAGATCTATAGGCTCAGCAGCAGACCCAGAAGGTATCTGACTCATAGGCCTAGGGCCGATCAATGCTTTCATTGACCCAAACAGTACCCCATCTAGCCGGACAGCCCAAGCCAGCTACAGCCCATTTTAGACAGCCCACATGCTCTCTCCACACGCTGAAGATCACTTACCTTCACCACCAAATGCCCCAAATATTACCCCTGATCACGATTCCTCCAAGAATGGTAACTCTCAACTGAGCAGATCTTTCATAATAGCAACCCTAATATCAACCATAGATAGTATCTCCTCAAAGTGGGAAGAAATTTCCTTAATTGATCATGGTTGCCTTAATCGGTGCCCGCAATCCCCTTGCCAACCACCAAATCTGCACAAACCAGCTGGTAGCTAGCCTTGGCACCAAGCAGGGTTGAGCTGGCTCAAAGGCTATCAAAGACCCTTGAGGCAGAATCCGAGGACACGCCCATATTTATGCTAACACTAACCCACAAACACTACTTCTAACAGCTTTCAAAAGACCACTCTCAACTCGCAGAGCCTCCGAAGAATTCGTTTGCAATTCTTGCCCTCTCAATATTGAAACCGCTCCAAGTCAAGTACAACCACTGAAACAGCCACCAAATCTGCACAAGCTAGCTGGTCGCCAACCTTGGCACCCAAGCAAGGTTGAGCTAGCTCAAAGGTTATCAAAGACCCTTGAGGCAGACTCCAAGGACACACCCATATTTACGCTAACAATAACCCGCAAATGCTGCTTCCAAGAGCTCTCAAAAGATTGTTCTCTGCTCGCAAAGCCTCCAAAGAATTCGTTCATGATTCTTGCCCCCTCAATATCGAAACCACTCCAAGTCGAACACAACGTCTGAGTCAAACTCAAAAACCCACTTTATTACATTATCATTCATACCCCTTATCACTACATCTTTCACCATGTGAGGAAGATTACTGACTTGAATTTTGGAGAATATATCGGAAAGTGGATTCTGTTAATCTTTTGACCTCTTGTTTTTGAATTGCGGTGTTCAAGATCTAGGCTACGGAGTACGGAGACCAAACCCTTTTCAATTTGACCCGAAGACCAAATGTCACCCTAATTTATCAACAATGCAGATCCAAGACGCATCAATAAATATGATAAAACAAATACATATAT
>JAODPA010078756.1:0-27338 GCA_025585075.1 Nepenthes mirabilis | reverse complement strand
TATTTATTTTATATACTCTATAACTAGTAAATCCAAAATTCAAAACTTAAATCCGCTCAAATACGAATTTACAAATATGAATTTTCGTCCGAAATATCCGCTCAACGAATTCCTCGGTGAGACCGCGCAGTTTAAGTATTTACTCGTACATTGGCTGCCATAGACTATAAACCCTAACCTCTGCTTTGCCAATGCCTCCGTCGGAGAATGATATGAAACTTACACGTCGCAGATCAGCTTAGCTTTACATTTAGGACCAAAAAATAAAGTTGACATTTGCACTTGAGCTAGCAAAAAATGGGAGAATCACTGGAAGAACAAGCCAATTCAACTGTCCCAACGCTCGGGAAAAGAAAACAATCAGAAGTTGAGAGGAATTCATCGGAAATTCCCAAAATTGTAGAGGAAGGTGAAGCTTTCACGAAACCGACATTGCCAGAATCTCAAGCTCAAAGCCAGGATCAACAAGAAGAAAAACAGCAGCAGAGATCGAAGAAGCTCAACTTGTCGAGAACATGCGTACACGAGGTCGCTGTCCCGGCCGGCTACTTCGCCGGCAAGGATGAGTCGATTCACGGGACTCTTTCGAACCCTACCTATAATGGAGAAATGGCGAAGACCTATCCCTTCATCCTTGATCCTTTCCAGAAAGTATCGATTGCCTGTCTCGAGCGAAACGAGTCGGTTCTGGTATCGGCCCACACCTCCGCTGGGAAAACCGCCGTCGCCGAGTACGCCATCGCTATGGCATTCCGAGAGAAGCAGAGAGTCATCTATACTTCGCCGTTGAAGGCACTGAGCAACCAGAAGTACAGGGAGCTCAACCAGGAGTTTTCCGACGTCGGTCTTATGACTGGAGACGTGACGCTGTCGCCGAATGCTAGTTGTTTGGTGATGACGACGGAAATTCTCCGTGGAATGCTGTATAGAGGGTCTGAGGTTCTGAAGGAAGTTGCTTGGGTGATATTTGATGAGATCCATTACATGAAGGATAGAGAGAGAGGGGTTGTTTGGGAGGAAAGCATAATATTCTTGCCGCCGGAGATTAAGATGGTTTTCTTGTCGGCGACAATGTCGAATGCTACGGAATTTGCGGAATGGATTTGTAATCTGCACAAGCAGCCCTGTCACGTCGTGTACACCGATTTCCGGCCCACGCCTCTGCAGCATTACGTGTTTCCCATGGGCGGTTCTGGATTGTACTTGGTTGTGGATGAGCATGAGCAGTTTAGGGAAGATAATTTCCTGAAGTTGCAGGAGACTTTTACTAAGCAAAAGCTTGTACATGGCAGTGGTGGTAAAGGAGTGGGTGCGAAATCCAGTGGTAGGATTGCTAGAGGTGGTTCCGGATCTGGGGGTTCGGACATTTACAAGATTGTAAAGGTGTGTCGACCTGTTTATAATTGTTGGCTAATTTTTTGATGTTCATTGGTGTTTTTTGTTAGATTATTGTTTTTAATAATTATTTACCAGGATCAAATGGAAACAATTCACGTGATTTGAATAAAGTGAGAAGTTTTTATAGTAAAACTAGACAGTAACGCAGTCCTGCTGTTTGTTTATGCTCTTAATCCGTGTGATTATGCTAAAGCTTGTGGTGCTCTGTTTCTTTTTTCTTTGTCACCTTGACTTCTGATGGGGATCCCTTAGCTAGGTTCCGTCTGCCTTTGCTTTTCTCTGAACACCATGATATGTTAATTCTAATTTTGAACCCTTTATGGACCAGATGATTATGGAACGCAAGTTTCAACCCGTCATTATTTTCAGCTTCAGTAGAAGAGAGTGTGAACAACATGCAATGTCCATGTCTAAACTTGATTTCAATACACATGAAGAGAAGGAGGTTGTGGAGCACGTTTTTCGAAATGCAGTTCTCTGTTTGAATGAGGAGGACAGGAACTTACCTGCTATTGAATTGATGCTGCCACTTCTTCAAAGAGGCATTGCTGTTCATCATTCTGGCCTTCTTCCAATTATTAAGGAATTGGTGGAGCTCCTTTTCCAGGAAGGACTTGTAAAGGTCCTTTTTGCCACTGAGACGGTGAGTTACACCAGTGCATGAAATTTTCCTTTTGATGTTTGTTGTACACTTACTGCTATCCAAATGTCATGTCATGCCTTGCTAGGGCAACACTCAGATTATGTGGATGGGGTATATGTCTAACTACCTCCACAAGTGCCCGTTCATCTATTCAGTTGGTAAAGTGAGGCTGCAAGTAGTTGTGAGATTGGTTTTCCTGTAGTTGTAGCCGTTGTTGGGGGGTTTAGAGAAGGGTTGGTTAAAATTGCTGTTGGAAGCATTGTTAAGGTTTGAGAGGACCGAATTCTCAGTGTTGTTGCACATACCTGGGGAAAATTTTTTTGCAGTGTTAATGCAAATTCTGAAAAGAAGAAACTGTCTTACTCTTAATCATAGAATCAATAAACTGATCTACAAAAAATGAACAAGACGGATGGTTTTCCCCCAACAAATCTTCAAAAGTTGCCATGGTTGGCAGAAATTAGATGGAGATCTGGGATTTGTGGCTTTCAGCAGATATGCTGAATTCCCTGGAAGCAGTTGGTGTTGCGATAGGAAACATCCCATCCCAAATGACAGCTTGTTTTGAGGAAGGCTGTTACTAGATGTAATTTATAAGCTTGATCTCTTATAAGACAGGGTACCTTAGTAATTTCTACCTATTGTAATGAAGTGTCTGTAAAGTATGATTGGGAGAGGGACACAATTTACCGACTGTCCATTTTACTCTCCTCTCTCTCTCTCTCTCTCTCTCTCCTGTTATTCTCTTCTCCGTCTCTCGTGTCTGCCCTAATCTGAATCAAACACCATCTGATTAAACCCATGTGAACTGCCCTTTATTTAATTTGTCTATGGTAGCTAAACATCTGCAGGTAGTTAGTTTCTCACTTGTCATATATTTTTATGGCTCTTCTGCATGTATAGAATGCATATTGTTTAATAAGCACCCTACTTTTATTTCAGTATCACTGGAATGGGGAGGGGGTTACTCATTTTATGGAAGCTGGGGCAGCCGAGGATGTCATGTTCTACCTATTGGAAACTCTATTTTGTCACCTGTTCTCTTGGCAGAACCAGTTACTCTTGACTGACACTTGTAGTATCTTTTGCATGTTCTTGTTTTGTTTTGCATCCTTGGAGTTATAATGCATTTTCAGTTATTTGTTCATCCTTGGGTTTCACCTTTAACAATGCTACTTGGCTACATGTAACAGTTTGCCATGGGCTTAAATATGCCTGCAAAAACCGTTGTTTTCACATCTGTTAAGAAATGGGATGGTGATAGCCATCGGTATATTGGATCTGGTGAGTATATTCAGGTGAGTGATTATTATCTTCTTTAAATTGTGATGTAAAGATAAAAAAATTCTTTGTTTTGCTCATGGGAGACTTTGCATTGTACATTTGAAGATGAGTGGAAGAGCAGGTCGTCGCGGCAGAGATGAACGAGGCATTTGCATCATAATGATTGATGAGCAGGTAATTTCATAGTGTTACAATAGTTTTAAGCAAAGTCTCACTATCTGTTATTGTTCTGTCTGTCTATATTCTTGCTGTATTTCTTTCAATTTTTTGAAGGTCCATTGTTTTTTAGTTGCTGGTATGCTTGGTTCAAAATTGATAGAATGTAGTAACTTGCATTGCAAGTGTGAGCATTGGTGTAAGATTACTGTATTGTGACTTGGAAATTTTAGCCTTGAACTACTTATACAATCTTTTTGCATTGTAAGGATGAGATTTTATCATTGACTCTCATATAGACCCTGCATTGGGGGTAGAGTCATGCACAGGGCCATCCATTTCTTGTCACTTGTATTGAATATGCTCTATCATAAAAGCTCGGTGCCTCTTGATAATATTCTTTTTAGGGAGGGTGAGAGAGAAAGGAGGGGGTGTGTAAGGTTGAGGGTGTATCAACCCTCTATCAGGAATGTGTGTGACATTGGAGGGGAAATATATAATTGTTGAAGTGTAAAATTGGAGTTTTGTCATAGCTAACTCCATGGAAGAAGAGAAGAAAGAGTTTTGAGAGGTGAAGTGTGAGAGAAGTAGCTACATGATCTCTAGATGGAAGACTGGAGCAGCAGGAGCATCAGAAAGGTGTGAAGAGATAAATAGCGTGAGTCATTGTAAGCAGTATAGAGTCTGATGGGGTATGATGGTGATTTTAGAGACGACATGGAGATTCCAAGGTCATGAAAGTAGTAAGCAGCGTGGCGGCTTCATAATCATAGGATGAAAATTCATTGAGAAATGTAGAAGCACCGTTTTGGTCACATGAGTTAGGCATCACGTGGGTAGCACATGGCTAGCTTAGTAACAACCATACAATGAGTAGCATCTTTCGGTTTTTCAGCATCTTCTTTTTCTCTTTTTACTAGTATTTTGCCAAATGGTTTGAGGAGAGTGAGGAATTATCTATAAGTTAGAAGATGTAAAAAATAGAGATAATAAAATGAAAATACTTGTTTGAGTTTTTTTTCTTTTCCTTTTGGAGACGTTGTTCATTCTCAAATTGGATCAACCACTGTTATCCTTCATTGCTATCTTTCCATTCTTTCACCCTCACGGTGATTTGAAAGTGTCCATGTCCAGCTCATTAGCCTGGAAAAACAAGAAAATCAAATATCATTATAATAAGTGGTATTATAGCTGATTCAATGGTCAAGGAAACCTGCTTCAATCAAATCTCGGAATTACTCTTCGTGACTAACCTATGGATAGAGGGATTGGATCGGTGAATTAACCAGTGCTTGGATGGTTCTGACCAGCTCAACAATGAGTGTTTTGAACAGCTGGAAAAGAGTATGATGGCCTTATTGAACATATGTCTCTAATGTTAGAAAATATACCAACGTATCCAACAGGGCAACCGCCATGGATACAACCACTAACAAAATGCGAAGAAGAGCCAATGATGCCGTCAAGGATACAACTCACACTCGTAATGTGAGAATTAATTTTCTTCATTTTGAAGGAGATAATCCTGGAAGGTGGATTTTCAATATTAGGTAGTATTTCCAATATTATCAAACTTATGAAAATCAAAAATTTGAAGTATGGCCTATGACGATCTGATGGAACACCTACAGAAACACTATGGCAATGTATAAAACACAATTTGAAGTTATTTCCAACTGACTATGGGACATATCTGATGCAACAAAGCTGAGCTGCTTTTTAGGGAAACTTAAAGGACGAGATTCAGTTTCCTGCAAATCACCTTGGACCGACTAGCCTTCATTAAGCTTGTGGTATGAAATTACATGAAATGGATATATCCATATATTTCTTACTCATTTATAAAATGATAAAATATGGCATGGATTAGGAAAAGCTAATCACGAGTTTGAGGAAATTTAATAGGGGTCAGATATCTTCCTTTGGAGGAACTAATCATCATTCCCCATCTGCGGCAATGAGTTCACATCAAGTCTCTACCGAATTGGAAATAATAGTTCACCACATCTCTCCAGCTCAAATGAGGGAAAGAAGGGAGAAGGGGTTGTGTTACAACTACACGAAAAGTGGAACTCGAGACAAATGTTTTAGTCACAGACTTTCTGTTATAGCTGTGATTGATACAGAGGATTCAATGGAACTTAATCTTGAGCAAGCTATCATCAATTATCTGCCATAGGACACTGAGGTTCCATGGGCTTTGTTACCTGCAATTTTGATTCATGTGATTATGGGCACTCTCCACCTTTAAACCATGTGGGTCATAGGGAAGATTAATGGAGTACTTGAGGTGATTTTAATTGGCTTCAAAGGTGGTCATAACTTTTTAGACTGGGGGTTGGTTGAGAAATTTAAATGGAGAAGGGTGGAATAGACCAACATCCAAGTACAGACTGCCAATGGAGACATTGTCTAGGGACAAAGATCCTACTTAGGTCTGAAGATTCAGTTACAAGATAATCATTTTTGGGCCAACTTTTTAGTTTTGACTCTGGGAGGTTGCAATGTGGTGCTGGGAATAAACTGTTTAATCACATTGGGGCCAATAGTATGGGATTTTCTTACCCTTAATGTGAAATTCAATCATTAGGAGGTAGAGGTGTCCCTTCATAGATTAAAAATGGCTGAAGATACCCTAGTTGAAGAAAGCTCTTGGCATAAAGTCCCTAGGCAGGAAAACAAATGAGTGGTATTTAAGCTCTTGAATAATCTAGAACCGGACGATTGTAAGGATCCTTCTAGTGATGTGAAGGATTTTTCACAATAGTTTGACGGGGCCCAAAGGGCTGTCTGCAATCGGAGAAGATGAGCACCAAATCTAAAAAATGACTTGGAACCAATTAGTGTACAACCCCATCGTTACCCGTAAGAAAAGCAAGATTGAGAAGTCGATAAGGGAGTTACTCCAAATAAGACTCATAAGGCATAGCTAGAGTCCTTACTCTTCATCTGTGCTATTCATTAGGAAGGTTGATAACAGTTGGTGGATGTGTGTAGATTATCGGGCTCTAAACCATAAAATCTTTAAAGATAGGTATTTTATACTACTAATAGATAAATTACTGAACAAACTATATGGAGCTATCATTTTCTCCGTGCTGGATTTAAGGTCCAGTTACCACTTACTCAGAATGGAGTCAAATATCTAGAAAATGGTTTTTAGAATATGTGAGGGACATTACAAGTTCTTGGTTATGCCATTTGGGCTAACTAATGTTCTTGTTACATTTTAAACGTTTATGAACAAAATTTTCAAAGATTTCCTTCGAAATTTGTTATGGTATTCTTTGATATTATATTTATCTATAGCCCCAACCATAAGCACACGAGAGTCACCTGAGATAGGTATTACATACCTTGGATGTCCGCAGGCTCTATGCAAAATTCAGCAAATACAGATTTTTCTGGGATATCTCATATTAGTAGTGAAGGCTGATCCTACTAAGATTTCAAACATGACAGAATGGATTTTTCCCAGTATAATTAAATTTTAAGGGTATTTTTTGGCCTTACCGGTTACCACTAGAAGTTTATTAAGAATTACGAACTCATCACTGCCCCCTTTATTGTTCTTCTTAAGAAAAATTCCTTTCGTGGACATAGAAGTTAAAGGAAGCCTTTTAGTGGTTAAAAAAAGCATGTCAGAACCTCCTTTGTTGGTTTTACTTGATTTTATAAAAATTAATTTGTTATTGAATATGATGCTTTAGGGGGAGGAATAGAAGCTGTGTTAATGCATGACCATTGGTCAATAGCATATTTCAGTTATTCCTTGAAAGAGAAGGCTTTAGCTCTATCCACATAGGAAAAAGAAATGCTGTCCTTGGTTATGGTCATTAGAAAATGGAGACGATGTTTTCTGGGGCAGGTTGTTATAGTGAAGACTGGTGAACAGAGTCTTAAAGTTTCCTTTTTGAACAAAAGGTGGGAGCTCAATTTCACAAAAATGGGTGTTTAAGCTTTTGGACTATGACTTCATCATTGAATAAGTGTAAGGGGAATAAGGTTGCAGATGCACTATCTAGAAAGGATGACCATCCAACTCTCATGATGCTATCATTCCCTAGCCTAGAATGGTTTGAAGAGGTTAAGGCAACTTATTGAATTGACTTGACCCTTAAGAGATTATCTAGTAGCTTCAAGAAGGTAACATATCCACAAACTTTTCCTCTTTTCAAAATGGGGTTCTTTTAAAAAAAGCAAAAGATTATTGTTGGGAATGATTTAATCCTCAAAAGGAAAATCATGGATTGGGTTATAGTCCTGTGGGTAGACATTCAAGTTACAACATTACCCTGAGCTGGGCCTGGGGTGAGTTCTATTAGAAGGGTATGCAGAAGGATTTAATGGGATTTTCTTGTGAATGCTAAATTTGTCAGTAAACAAAAATTGACCTGACCATACCTTATGGCCACATTCAACCTTTACCAATTCTTGAACAACTTTGGTTTGATTTGTCAATGGATTTTATTGAGGGTCTACCATCTTTGTATGACTATAGCAGTACTTTTGTGGTTGTTGATAGACTCACAGAATATGCCCACTTTGTGCTTCTAACTCACCCTTACACGGTCATAAAAATTGCCGGCTTGTTTTTTGACAACATAGTGAGACTACATAAGAACTCTGACTATTATTAGTAATAGAGACTTTATCTTTTCCACTTCATTTTGGAAGGAACTATTTAAATTATCAGGGATGAAACTAGCCTATAGTATCACTTACCATCCTCAATTGTTGTTGGAATAGTACTTAAGGTGTTATGTGGTTGATAACTAAAATCTTAGTCAAGTTGGCTAGCCATGGCTGAATGGTTTTATAATACCAATCAACACCTCTCAACCGGGGTGACTCCCTTTGAGGTAGCTTATGGAGTTTCCCCACCCAGAGTGGCGTAGTAATTAAGGGGATTTCGGTGAATATGACATTTGAAGAGGGGGTCAAGAGCAGAGATTATATTTCAGCCTTATT
Organism: Nepenthes mirabilis; assembly: GCA_025585075.1. Taxonomy (NCBI): domain Eukaryota; kingdom Viridiplantae; phylum Streptophyta; class Magnoliopsida; order Caryophyllales; family Nepenthaceae; genus Nepenthes; species Nepenthes mirabilis. The sequence continues at coordinate 18,886 of JAODPA010078756.1, read as the reverse complement.
GAAGGAAAATTTGTGCAAGGCGCATGCTCAAATGAAGCTGCGGTATGATGATCACGTGTGAAAGAATGTTCCAAGTCAAATATTGGCAAAAGTTAGTTCTTTTAGAAGAAATTTAAAGCTTGCGCTGAGATTCTTTGGCCTTTATAAAATTCCTAGAAAAAATAGGAACAATTGCTTACCAATTAAAGCTTCCACAAATTGTGAGCATACATCCCATTTTTCTTTTTTTAGCACCGAAAAGGTAGATTAGAGCGAAGGAAGTAGCGATTTCTACTCTTCAATAGTGGACACCAAAGGGGTGATTTTATCTGAACTCGAACGGGTTGTTGATAGAAGAGTTTGGAAAATAGGCCAAAGAGACGCTACAAAGGTCCTTCTCAAATGGAAGGGTGCAACAGGTGAAAACAACACGTGGATGCTCTCTCACTCAAGCTACAGTATTTTCACCTTGAGGGCAAGGTGCTTTAAAAGATGGGTGCTTTGTCACAGCTAGCTCCATTGAAGAAAAGAAGAAAGGGTGTTAAGAGGTGAAATGTGAGAGGTGTAGCTGCAACAAGGATCTCTATCTGCAAGATTTGAACAGCAGAACTATCAGAAAGGTGTGAAGAGATGAACAACGGGAGTCATTGTAAGGGGTGTAGAGTTTGATAGGGTATAATGGTGATTTTAAAGATGATGTGGCAATTCCAAGGCCGTGAAAGTAGTAAGCAGTGTGGCAACTTGATAATCGTAGGATGAAGATTCATTGAGACTTATGGAAGCACCCTACTGGTCATGTGAGCTAGGCATCATGTGGGTAGCATGTGGCCAGCTTAGCAACAACCATACAATGAGTAGCATCTCTTCAATTTTTCAGCATCTTCTTTGTCTCTTTTTATTGGTATTTTGTTAAAGGGGTTGAGGAGAGAGGAATTATCTATAAGTAGGAATATGTAAAAAATAGAGATGATGAAATGAAAGTATTTCTTTGAGTTTTCTTTCTTTCGGAGATCTTGTTTCTTCTTGAATTGGAGCAATCACTGCTATCTTTCATTGCTATCTTTCTTCCATCTCCAGCTCATTAGCCTAAAAAAATAAGGATATCAAATATCTTTATTATAAGTTTAAATGCTCCTTGATATATGTATTGATATTACTCCTTGATTTAGATATTTCAAATATGACAACAAAATCGCCATATGTTGCCATATTAATTTTATATTAGCTAATATTGAAAATATTGGCTATATAACAAATATTTGGCCAATATTTTGCATGACAAATTCTGATTCCAAAAATAATTTTTTAGCTTATATAATTGATATCGATATATATCATCTGACGTGGCTGATACCTATATAGCCAAGACGATTACCGATACCTATATTTTCAACTATGATGCACTTAATAGTGAGACTTGTGTTCAGATTCTATCCCTATGTTTTTGCTAAATACCATTTTATCCGGACAGGCTACTAGAAGCAGTAAAAGATACTTGCTTTGGACCACTAATGAAATAATATGAAAATACAAAAAAAGCCGAAGAGGACCCAAAGGAGAGTTTTCTTTCCTCTCTCTTTTTTCCGTGCAAAAGACTAAGGAGAGTTTTCTCAAGTGAAGAGAAGTCACTGAACGATTATTTTAAGCTTTGACATTTTTGCTTTTCTTTCACAGTTACATCTCACATCCACTACCTAGTAAAACTCATCACCTGAAGGTGATTGATAAATTGGGCTGAAAGATCAAATAAACTGTCATTGGTCTCATGTAGCCACAGGGTGAAAATCGATAATCCCTATCTGACTTGCAGATTATTGTTTAATGATAGCTAAATTCCAAATGAGTTCCTGTTGGTTGTTTTTTTGGAGCCTCCCTACTTGCTGAAGGATCAAAGAAGCTGTCCTTGACATCATGTAGACAAAGGATATGTGCAGAGCCCAAAGCTGACGTGTAATTTAGTGGTAGCTAAACTTCTTGTTTCCTGTGTGCAAAGGATCTATTGTGGAGCCATAATGTGCCTCTTAAAGAAACCATGTTAAAGATCATATTTAATTCAATGCTAAATCTGTGCAATTACTGTTGTCTTTTTGCAAGTTTTTGAGACCCCCATTGGGAGCGGTAAACAGCTTTGAACATGCTTTCTCTGGCTTATTTTATTGATTGATCGTTGGGTACATAGGCATGTATTCCCTGATATCTTTTCTGGTTCATTATGAATTTTAGAAGGGTAACCAAGGAAATGTAGACTACTACTGAACTGGTCATAGAATATGTCATTTTATCAACTGCTCTAATTAGAAGGTATTCATCATAATCTATATGGTTTAATTCCATCTTGGTTTATGCTTTTCTGTGTCAGTGCCGGTGCAGGTTGATGGGCTTGATATTATGGACTAATCTTTTCTTGAGGCAATATAAATGGCGTGGAGTTTTCTCAATATAACTGACAAGTGACAGCTGAACTTGCTTCTTTGTTTAGGGCATTTGAAAATTCTATGACATTTTGTATGCTTATGCTACATGAGTTTCTGAGATTTGAGTTTTTGTGATTCATTTGGACGCTATGCGGAAATTGTATGAATAGATGCTTATCATTGCCTATCTCTACAACTTCTATGAAATTTCAAGGCAGTTTTACAGTTAACTTTTGGTTCTAGTGTGGTTTCTGTATTTATCCCTCTATTCTTCTAGATGGAGATGAATGCCCTGAGAAACATGGTGTTGGGGAAGCCTGCTCCTTTGGTCAGTACTTTCAGATTGAGCTACTACTCGATTTTGAATCTCATGTGCCGTGCGGAAGGCCAGTTTACTGCTGAACATGTTATTAGGAACTCTTTTCACCAGTTTCAGTATGAGAAGGTTACTCCTCCACCTTTCTCTTTCTTGTACTGATTCTTTGTGTAATGGGTAATACATAAATTTCTCTCTCTTTCCAGGCTTTACCTGAAATTGGGAAAAAGATTGAAAAGTTGGAACAGGAAGCTGCCATGCTTGATGGTTCTGGGGAGGTACTCCTTTGTCCTGATTCTCTTTGAAGCATGCCAGCATGGAAACGTATTTTGGGCTAAGTCCTGCATTCTGAAAATGTTTATAGAAACAAAAGACTTAAAACAGCTGGTATTTTTTATCTTTATTGCAAAAATGTTGGGGAAACATGTTCAATTGTGGAAACACTCTCAGAAATATTTACTAGGGTCGAGGGCTTATCCATGGAAGACCCATTGTGGTTACCCAACCTTCTGAAAACCTTCTGAAAATTTTGAAGAGATTGAAGAGAAAAATGAAAAATAGGGGAAAAATAGAATCTGAAACAAAACTGTATCAATGAAACAAAACAATCACAGGTCCGACGGACCTCATTGGCCAAATTTAATCCCAAAGAAAAAGTTGTTTCCAAAGAATAAATTTCAATTTATGTTTTCTGATTTGGCGTTTCCTCGCTCAGTGGCATATTCACTTTTGAATTATTTGGTTGTTGGCTGAGGGGATAATGTAGTTGTTTCGATGAGAGGGAGAGAATGAGAGAGATTTCAGTGAGCAGATTTGCTACAGTGAGAGGGGTCAATTTTCAGTCAACGAAAGAGAGTAGAGGAAAGACGGTGGTTTAGGTACTGTTTGAAGGTTTCCAAGGACTGTTTTTCTGTTATATCACGTTGGTTACAAGTTACAACTCTCTCCCCTCTCCTCTCTCTTAGTTTGACTTTGAGATCTCATGTCTGAGTGCCTGAATTTGAATTTTTTCTCAGTTAAACAGTTTCATTATTTGGTTATGGTTTTGAAGTTGTTTGATGATGAACAACTTAAATATTTTTTTCCCCTCAAGGTTTCATATTTAACTATTTTATATTATTTTAAATTTTATATTTTTAGTCACTGTTGTGAGGATTAGGGTTTGGCACAAGAATGACAGGAGGAAGATAATTTTTGTGATTGCCCTCTACTGTGTAATATATAGAATTCAAAGAAGAGAGTTGCTTAACTTATTGATTACTCCCCATTTTGTGGCCTAGCATATTTCTAACAACTAACAACTGTCCTGTATTCTTCATAATATATCATATAAGTCCAGTTTGGAACAAATGAATTTCAATCAATTATAACTTGGTGACTGTGTAAACACAAAGTGTTTACACCAAGTTGATCTCTAGATTTCACACAAAGTGTATAGATGTTATTGTCCATTATATTGTCCCAAACAAAGTGACCCTTAACTTCAGTGTGCTTAGTCCTTTCATGAAACGATGGATGGGATGCAATATATATGGCAGTTTGATTATCGCAGAACAATGAAATAGGTGTAGAAGCTAAAACCCAATTTCTTGAAGGAAATATTGTGGCCAAATCAATTCATTAGTACTGTGGGCCATTGCCCTGTATTCTACTTCTGTATTAGAACCTGTTAATACTATTTGCTTTTTTACTTTTCTGAGTTACAAGTCACCACGAAGAAACGTACAAAATCCAGCAGCAGATTGTAAAGATGAAGGAGATCCTCTCCAGTGTGCATCTGTAAAACCTTCAACTTGAGATAACCATTTGATCTGTAAAATATTCGAAGGAGATCCTCTCTAGTCTGCATCCATAAATCCTTCCACTGGAGATGACCATTTGATCTATAAAATGTTCCAAGACTTGAGCCTTTTAGGTATATGATAAAATGTGTTACTGCTTTTAATGAGGGACTTGGGTAGCATTGAAGAACTTGCTTACAACACTGACTGTGTAAGAGATGTCTAGTTTGGTATTGTTAAGGAAACTCAGCTTCCTGACCAATTGACTCTATCTTCCCTGATTTTGAAATAGTTCTCCTTGTCCTTTAGTAGCTTTTGATTAGGATCCGTGGGAGTATCATTTGGACTGGTATCTAGGAGACCTGTTTATTGAGCAAATCAAGTATTTACTTTGTGAAAAATTGATGGTTAATGTAAATCTAGCAACTTCAATACCAAGAAAGTATAGAAGCTTGCCTAGATCTTTTGTCTGAAAGCTTTAGAAATTGCTTCAATCTGGTGTCTCACCTCCATCATTATGGTGATTACAATGCCATCAACATACACGACAAGAATAACATATATTGCACTAGCTCGTATGTGTAACTTAGAGCAATCTGTTTGGTATCTGTGGGCCACCTTCAAGTTAACTTATGAAAACTTCCCAGATGACACTCATGGTGACTGCTTTGACCCATACACCGCCTTCTTTAATCAACCAACACAGTTTCGCTACTCCCACTGAGAAACAAATCCAGGATGCTCCTCTTTATAAACTTCTTCGTGCAAATAGCAATGAAGAATGCATGTTTAACATCCATTTGAAAGAAGCGACAATCAAGGTTGGCAGCAATAGATATACGAAAACAATTGACTCAAATCATAGCAACAGGTAAAACGTCTCATCATTATCGATACATAAGTTTGAGTGTAGCCTTTGTTAACTAATCTGTTTCAATTGTTAACAAATCCGTATGGATATAACTTTAAAACACAGAACCATGTTATTCATAGCTAAGCTTCATTTCGAATTGCATGGTCCCCCCCAAGAATTAGATAATGCATCCTTTATAGTTTTAGGGACAAAAACACTGGACAGGTGAGATGTGAAGCATGCGAAAGGAAGGAGATAATGAATCAACAATGATATTGGCTAATAGGATATATTTTTGCACAAATGTTACTTTTGCAGAAAGTGATGAATAGTGACTCAGGATTAGTAGAGGTGGCCGACATTAGATATGTGGATGACAAATCATCGATTAGGGCATAGGAGCTGGTGGTTGAAATTGTAGTGTGTAGACCTATAGTGGAGAAGAATGTTGTAATGGTGGCTTCTCTTGGGAAGGAATATGTGAATGGTCATAATGGTTGTAATAGCGGAGAGATACTCTTGGGCAAATAGGGTATTGGGATGGAATATGCGAATAAACATGTTCTTGAATGGACTTTGTAAAGATACTACTATATGAGAAGTTTGATATGGATGAATTGGAGGTAACATGAACGTGCAAAGTAGCTCTGGAAGGATGGTATCAACCATGGATTGCAATGTCGATCAATATATATCGTTATTGGGCTTTTAGATGCCAATATATCCAATATCATTGCAAAATATTGATATATCACTGTATCAGCGATATATTAGCCGTTATTTCTTCGTCAGATTATAATTTATAGAAAATATTTTGTTTCTAATGTACGAAATATAGATATGTATTATTTGATACCAATAATGGCCGCAACCACTATTGATACCAATATTTTCATCCTTAGTAACAACGATGACCCTTTTTTGTCTAAGAAACCAAGGAATACACACTTCATAGAGTGAGGATCAAATTTGTCCCAACCCAGACCTAGATTATTAATATAACAGACATACCTAAACTCCTTTTGTGGCAACAAGTATGGTAGATTAGATAGAGATAATAGGGAAAAAGGAGAAGTGCCATCTAAGAGAGTGGATGGACAAACGATGTGATGACATGCATATGGCATAGGAGAGCATGAAACACCTCCAACAAATGATGATTTTTCCGTTTTGCTAAACCATTTTATTGTGTGTTATGTGCACAAGATGCTCGATGAATAGTGCCTTTAAAGGAGAGATAGTAAGTAAACACAATAGATTCAAAGTCTTTGGCATTATCAAATCGCAATATATGAATTTTCTGATTGAATCTATTTTGGAACTTTATAATGAGAGATAATAACTCGGAACATCTTTTCAATGAAGAAATCCACGTCATACAAGAATAATCATCCATTAAAGTGAGAAAATACTAAAATTTATTAGATTAAATATTGATAGGTCTATATATATTAGAATGGACTAACTTAAATGGATCAGATACGTCACTACCAATATATGAAGAAGAAGACACACAATGATGTTTGCTAAGTTGACTGCTTCATACTCAAGGTCGATGCATTGCGGAGACTTAACTGACAAAAGTGGATGAGATGGGTGAAGTAGAATACTGAAGAGCCTGAGAAAGACAAACTGGTGGGAGGTCTAGTTAATACAAGCCACAAACTTCACCCTCACACCAATCATCTTCTTTGACTTGAGATCCTAAAATAGATAGAGTAAAAACTCACAGATCATTGTAGTGTTGGTAATTTTACTGATAGAAAACAAACTAAATGGAACAACCAGACCATGAATACCATATAATAAGTCAATGTTTGGACTGAGACGAGCTTCCTGAGCCTACAACACTAGTTCTGGAACTGTTGGCAAGAATGACATTTAGACAACTTAATTAGTTGATGATGAGAAGAGAGGTGGACAAATGAGTTGTATTTTCATTTGCATGGATTTTGAGAGGATGATAAGAGAGGGATGGAGGACCTGTCAGAGCAAAGGCAACCATAGATGTAGATGTTCCCTATTTATGTGCCAGGAATTCAACGTGTTCAACCTGTGGCACAAACATTAATTCAGGCTCTAGGGTGAACTAGTATAGATGCTGAGTATGGATCTTCAAGTGACAAGGCCTGATTGGTGGAGTCAGATGGTTTCATATGTAAATTTGAGCACTAGTAAATGAGTGACCCACACGGTCTAATGGATACATTTTCAAGGTTCTTGATTATTGGAGCAACCACTACTTCTAACAATACAACACCTAGTGAGTTGAAATTGTCCCTAGAATCAAGACAATATCTGCATTTATGTCCACATCAGAATGGGCTAAATCACCATGGGCAGCAAATGTAGAATTATCTCTGCTAGAAGAAATGGTGGAGAGAGTAGATCACTGGATCTTGGATAATGCCGTAGCAATAGAGGGAATTTCATGTCCTCCTAGTATATGTGCTCAGATTGTGAATTTCGTGACTCGTTGTTAAATAGACTTTGATTCTCTAGAAACCTATAATGTGATAACATTAACATGGTTAAAGATAAACTGTCAAAAGGAAAGCTAATGAGGAATTTGACTTCATAAGTATTCTCTTGTTGTTTCTCCATTACTATTAGATCCAGAAAGAGGTTGATGGATATTCTCTCCTTGCATACCGCGTAAAATTGATAGTAGTATTCAACCACACTTTGAGATCCTTCTTCATGTTCGAAATATTGTTTGCATGCCTAATCTATTCGAGGAACATTCCTGCACTGGAGTGCATATGCTTGAAGTGCTTCCAGTTCTCTTTGGCAACAAATAGAAAGGTAGATGATGGCTCTACATGTGGCTCAATACTGGAAAGCATAAATTCAATGATTACAGTGTCCCCGACGCCCCACTTGTTTTTTGGATGAGTAGCAGATAGATTTGATAGCTTATCCTATATTAAGTAATTGAACAAGCCTTTCCCGCACATATTCACTTCAACTGACCTTGTCCATTCAGTGCAAGTCCTTTCATTTAACTTCTGAGGGACAATAGGGCCTATCAGAGTGAACATCTCCTATTTTGAAGACATGATATCCCTGGACCTCAGGTTGAGTGCATCTGCAAACAACAATTCTCATGACAACACAGAATTCCTTGGAAGAACTCAACCTACACGGATTTTTTGACAACAAAATCACCCTTAGTCATTGCAAAATATGTTGTATCATGCTATTGACAGCAAACTAAACATATATCATTACGATGACAACAATATTCCACCAGTGAACACCTTAAGCCCTACAAATAGTAGCCTTTACACCCTGATCTTCTACAGCAATGCACTGCCTATTGGGCATTATACTTGCCCATGACTGTATTCACCAGCTGCAGAAGAGAAGAAAATGAATAACCTTAAAATCTTGCTATGATACCATGTAGAATTAGAGTTTGGCATAAGATTGAGAGAAGAAAGAAGAAAATTTAATCCTTCCCCACTATTGTATTATATATAGATTATGAAGGAATTCAAAAAAGGAAGTTACATATGTGACTGATTCCTCTCCAGTCCATATTCTAGCCTAGGTTATTTCTAACGACTTCCTATATTCTAGGCTAGAATATGGCTAACAACTAACAATTGCCCTTCATTCTATCCTAATAACCTTACTTCCATAAGAAGTGTTCCCCTGGTGTTTCCTGTCATATTTCTTGGAAAATTCGTTTTTCTTGTTTCCATGCATTCCTTTTGTCTGTTCCCATTTCGGTTTCTGTGCATTGTAGCTGATTCTAAATACATTTTTTAAAGGTTTTGCTGTATCCTGAATATTGCTGGTTAAAAAATTAGGCTGAAGTTGCTGAATATCATAAGCTGAGGCTTGATTTATCCCTACTTGAGAAGAAGATGATGACAGAGATAACAAGGCCCGAAAGAGTTCTTTACTATCTTCAACCTGGAAGGCTGGTATGGAGTGAGAATGTTCATCTTGGTTGAATATCGGTTAATTTAGTTATTGTACCTATAGTCCTACATTTGTTTGTCATAGTTAACACTTCAAAGTTCAATTGAGTGATTTGTGGATTACCTAGTATAAGTATAGTAACCTAGATTAAATGGTGTTGAATTGGAATGTATTTGCTGTCTGCTTGTTTCTTCACCATCTCTTTCATCCCCTTTGCCCATATTTACCTTGCAAGTAACTCAACTCAGGTTAAGATACGGGAAGGAGGAACAGATTGGGGCTGGGGAGTGGTAGTTAATGTGGTGAAAAAGCCCTCGGCAGCATCAGGAACACTGTCGTCAACACTTTCTTCCAGAGGTGGGGGTTATATAGTGGATACTCTTCTTCATTGTTCTCCTAGTTCAAGTGAGAATGGTTCTACACCAAAGCCATGTCCACCACGTCCTGGGGAGAAGGGAGAAATGCATGTGGTGAGTCGAGTGATATGTCTGTGACATTTTGTTTTCTCTGTTCACTTGTTTGGCTGACTACTCTGATTCCCAGACTTGGGTAAAATATGTTATTTGACATCTGGAAATACATGCTAATATTTGTATGCTATACTAGGTCCCTGTCCAGTTACCCCTGATATCCTCTCTTGGCAAACTCAGAATTAATATTCCTTCTGACCTTCGACCATTGGATGCAAGGCAAAGTATTCTTATAGCTGTACGGGAGCTGGAAAAACGTTTCCCTCAAGGCCTTCCAAAACTTAATCCTGTGAAGGTGTGCTTTTTCTTCTTTAAAGATATTAAACTGTAATGTCACTGATTTGAATGCAGTATACTGTTTTCCCATCTGCACTAACCTTTTAGGTTGTGGGGCCATGAATTTCAAAAACAGCGGTTATGTGCCATTTTCCAAGATAAGCTTTACTTTTTTCATAATAGGGTTCTCTAATTTCCAGTGTATGGTTGGTTATGGCTGCACTCCGGTCACTGCACATCATATGCAATGCTTAGTGTGTTTTCTGCAGTACATTTTACTTCATTTGACTGGAAGTTGAAATAATCCGTTGCCTGGCATATTTTAGAGCCATTTGAACTAGTCTATATCTGCAGATTAGAATTCAGGTTTGTGTCTCTCAAGATTCCAAAAAGGTTTCCCGAAAATTAAGCTAAAATGTTTTGTGTTTATAATTCTTTGGCAAACATTTTGTTAAATTAAGCTAAAAACATGAGTTCTTATATTTCTATTAGTTTGTTAAATTTGCAGAGATTCACTATATTATCTCTTTTTTATGTTGGTTATATATTTCTTTAAAATTGATTTTAAATTTATATTTGAGCATTCAAATGTCTCTTCTGTTGCAATAATTTATTCTTAGATGTGTACGAGATCAGCGGAATGTCAGGCATGAAGAATTTACAATATAGATTTTGGGTGGGAAATTATTAGATATTTATAGATATGTATGTGTGTTTGAGATTTTGAAGAAGGCTTTCAAATGAAGTATTTACTTTTGTTACTTGTTACATTATGTCAGAGGCCATTTATTAGTAGGAAATGAGTCTTTCATCTCTGTGACGGCTGTAACCATTTTCATAACATCCATAAGAGCAAGATGCTCATTATGGTGATTTTGACTCTGATTCAATTCTGTTAAACTCTGTCATAAAGCGTTCCTACACTTTTCCATGTGTGTGTGAGTGTATGTGTGTGTATGGGTGTTTGTTTTCCACAAGTGCCGGATGCTTATTGTGTGTGTTTGTCGTCAAATTAATCTTTGCTTTTCATTTGATCTTCAAAGAATTCACACTATAGTTTACTTAAGTTTGGTAATTTAGGATATCTATAGTCGTTGTTGTAAGAGAATGCACGTCATTGTACATATGGTTTGGCAGGACATGGGCATTGAAGATGCAGAAATTGTTGACCTGGTTAATCGGATTGAGGAACTTGAGCAGAAATTATTTTTCCATCCGCTGCATAAGGTCTGTCTCATTATGCATTGCTCGTGTTCTGAATATATGCAAACTAATTATTGAGTTGTTACACTGATTTTCTGTGTGTGTGCGCACGTGCCTCTCTATGTTCTTCTCTATAATCCATTAAAGTCGCAAGACGTGCATCAGATCAAATGTTTCCAGAGAAAAGCAGAGTTGAATCATGAAATTCAACAGCTAAAGACAAAGATGCGGGAATCCCAGGTATTTTTCTTTGTAGTTTGTTATCTTTCTAAACTAGCTTTACATATTCCATGTATTATGTGGAATGGAAAACACTAATGCATTGCACATTCAGTGTTTTGAATCACAACTTTTTTATGAAACTAGAAAGTGATTGACTATGTTCACAGGTATTGCTAATTAAATTACGTTTCAAGTTATATGTATTGTCGATAAAAGCTGAAAGATATGTTGAAGAACTCAGTAATGAATATTCAGCAATAAATAGAAAGTCACACAAAGTATCTATTGTCATCCTATAGGGATACTTTCTAGTTCAAAGTGTTAAAAGGTTTTGGGAAGAGGTTGTTGGGGTAATCTTCTCCCTTTCTTTATCAGTGTCTATCATAGTATGAAAGCCTTACTTGGGAACATAACATCCCCATATTGGGGTATATCCTTTACCCTTTTTTGGGGTGGTGATGGCGGTGGTGGTTGTTGGAGGATATTTGGCAAGGAATCATGTCATGTCCTAGGCAGATGACTTTCTCTTCCCAGACCCCAACTCCACCACCATAATGATCCCTCCACTAAGCTGTGGTCAATATCACCTCACATTATTGCTATCATACCCACCACCGCTGGCAAAACCCTTTCCCTCTTTCTGTCTGCCCCACCATCAAACCACTGTTGAACTGCCATATACCTACCATCGCAAACACCACAATCTGCCTGCCATAAATTGAGCACCAGTGCCAATAACCCAGTAAATAGGGCTTAATGGAGTAGGTACAACATGTGTGTACTTGAATGAGTAATATATGAGATAGAAAGTAAAGAACTAGACATGGTAGAGATGTTTGACATCACCTTTTGAACCACTTCAGGAACCACTTCCACGTGGGAGGATACTAGATCATTGCTTCTTTCATGTAATTCAGTCTGATCTGTTTTTGAACTGTGTGACTGCATTCATCTCTACTGCCAATAAAGCAACTATTTAACTTCTGATAAGTCTCCCTGGTATGTGTAGGCTTCCCACAATAATCACACCTATTTTTTTCTTTGTATACACCAGCCTGATCACTGATGTGGCACTCCGTTCACTTTCTCTTGAAGAGGTTTTTCTGGTCTGTCATGACTGAGGTGTTGCACAGTCATATACATTTTACCCCTTTTATGCCAGCACATGTTTATGTATCGAGGAAGTGATGTTCAAACAAGACATGATCTTTAATTTGATCATAGATTGGACTGAAACCAGCTATTTGCAAAACCTAAGATTATGAAGTATTGATTCACTGTCATATTTGCTGTTTTGTGTCGCTGAAATTTTTTGTGAGCTCATATACTTGGGGCTTTGTTTCCCATTGGCCTCATTCCCTGAAGAAATTTGAGCTGGAATGCTGGATTCAAGACCTTACAAAAATTACTGCCCCCCCAGTCATAATGGATTCAAGGCAATACTCAGAGATACAAACCCAAGCTACCGAATACAGTAAGCATTTAAGCATTTTCTTTTGCGAGGCAGCTGAAAAAATAAATGCATTGCTGAAATTCAGTCTGTATATGGTAGGATTTAGGAAACATTACGGTAGAAATTGTGATTCTCCTCTCCCAGCAAGGATTTCACTCGGTGCAGTGTTCAAGCTCACTAATCGTGCGGTGCCATTGTACCCATTGGAAGTGGTGCTAGTCGGGTTTTCCTGAGCAAGTGGGAGTGGGATGATGCCGGGAATGAATATCGGACATGTAAGCAAGTTCTCCGAGTTAGTATGTCAGCATGTTGGTTTCTTATGAGTGATGCAGTTATAGTAACCCCAGCGAGTAGGCAACAATTGGCATGAGGAAAGATCTGTTAATCAATTCCGCCATTTAAAGGTTTACAAGCTTTAATTGATATGGCAGGATCAGACATTGAAATGCCCCAACTTTCACAATGGATTACTTACAACATTGTCACTAGAAAACACAGAACTAAATACATCAATATACTTCTAGTACAAGGGAGCTAAATATGTACGCAATTTACGTGATGGCTCTGATTGGATTCAACAGGCATCAAGGGAGCCATAAAATACACTGTAAAAAACCTCAAGCTCTGGAGTCTGGAGTTATTATGACAGAGTCTCAATAAACAAGTCGAGGCCCAGCTGTCTGAAGATTATCCAACCTTCTATAGGGCAGAGACAACATTCTCGTTTCCAATTAATGAATAACTTCAGATTTGTTTTAGGTTGAAGTTTTGAACTTCAAAAAACATCAAAATTCACCTTGAACCAAATTCATATCTCACAAGATTTAGGAATTTCTACTTTCTGGTATAAGATACACCAGAAACATGTGTCTGAGGTTATAGTCAGTGACAGGATGACATCAGTGTGGCATCATTATTGTCCCTGTTCGACTGTGCTCTACGATCTCTTCATAGCAGTGATGGAAATTCAGTGTGATGAAAGATTGTATTGTCTTTAAGCTTTTGATACCAAGTTCAAATTGATTTGGATGATTGTTAGGTTGTTAATCTGGTGTTTGCAGAATAGAGAACAAAAATCGTGATGATTTTGAGTTGTTAAATATAATATTCCAGTGTCATTGTTGGAAATATATTCCCAGGAAAGTGATAAAAATTATTTGCACAAGTGCCCCTATTTGAGAATGACATTAACACAATAGAAAGTAGTATGTTGATCACATTCTCTGCAAGCATCGTTAGTTTGTCTGGTGACCACTGCTTTCAGTGAATTGTGCCATCTTAAATGACTACACTGCATATCCTTTGTTGAACAGGAGGATCTTGATTCTTAAAGCACAGCCACGGACAATTCAGTATGTTGATAGATCCTGAATGTTGTTATCTTAATCCTTGAAAATTTTCAAAATTTTCTTGAAATTACTACAGAATGTTTAGAATTCTCTCTCAGCCATCAAGATGATTGTTTTTCTCGTTTGGGATATGGTGACCATATATTGTTATAGCTGCTATCTATGATTGTTCCAAATTTTGTGTTAATAGCGTCAATCAGATATGTATTTGCTGGCCATGGAAGAGATCATGTCTCTTGTCTGGAGGAAATTGACCATATAGTTTTTTAGCTGCTTTCCTCCATATTTGCTTGCGTGATTGGGTATGATAAGGTCCTTCCACTAGCTTGAGATTGGAAAGAGAGAGTAGTTGGAAATTATGCATAAATTTTATGTGAACAGATCTGAGAGGTGGTATTTTAGGGAAAGCAAGTTGTTGATCACACTTGGCTCAATTGTATAATGGCTGTAGGGGGTTCAAAAAGAATCTAATTATCTTGTGGAGCTCACAGGAGTCAAGGATATCTAATTGTCTGTTTTTTACTAGTCTATCTTTTGATGCTAGAGAATTAGTTTTGACCCAAAGGTAAGGCTGTTTCTTTGTGAACTTGAAGCCTTATACATTGGTCCACCCTATCTTTATGGACCTAATATTTATGTATGCTTTCTTGGAAAAAATAAAGAAATAAAAAGGCGCTCCATGCATTTCCATGAGACATTTGGCTGAAGATTTTAAATACTTCTGTTAACTTTCAGAATCTGTTGCTTCACTTCATACCTTTTTGATGAATTTTCACAGCTTCAAAAATTCCGTGAGGAACTGAAAAATCGCTCGCGAGTGCTAAAAAAGCTTGGCCATATTGATGAGGATGGTGTAGTTCAGTTAAAGGGACGGGCCGCCTGCTTAATAGACACTGGAGATGAACTTCTTATTACTGAGCTGATGTTCAATGGTAACTTTTATTTACTTTTCTATACAGTCTCCGTGAAGTAGTCTAGTGAGGGTTTGGTTGTGTAACTATGCCTTGCTTTCTAGGATTTCTTACATTTTGCTTGTAAAATCTAAGTGGCATGGTGCCATTTCAAGGTCTCAAGGTAGCTTATGCAGGTGAAGGATTGAAAGAGGGATAAGAAAGGAAAGTAATGGTTTTGTGCAATGTATTTTACCTAATAAAACATTCTTGTGACATCAATGTGAAGACTTGAGCTAAAAATTCGGACTCCTTATGGCCAAGCACATTGCTCTTTTACTTGAATCCTGCCCCACTGTCTATCATCATGGCTGGAAATTTCATTATTCACATTCTTAAGTAGGCTTGACTTTTGCCATATGTTCTTATGTGTTCTTGTTGGGGATAGGAATGGGTCTGCATGTCTCTCTCCTCTTTGTTAGACAAGTCATTTTTCCAGGTGTCCCATTTACTTGTTTTTTACCTTAAGAAAAAATTTCTCATCAATTTATTTCCAATGGTCAAACGTGAATCCTACACATTTTTTTAATATGACTGTTTTACAAAACAACAGTTGTGTAAAGGTATCTGCGCTTGTACACTGATCCTGCTCTTCCTCCGTTGGAAAAGTGAATTGGAGTTTGTCGCAGATAAAATTCAATGGTGGCTTTGTATCAGTGTGAGGTGAATTTGAATTGAGTGCTGATGGTTCTTCGGTTTAGGTGATTGACTTGATGTACCTGTGTCTGGTTCTAGCCTTGCTTGTTATAGCAACTATAATGAAGTATATGCTTTCCATCCCTTGTATCATTCAAGTATTGATACATCTATGTTCTCAATTCCAAGTTGGCTGCTTGTCTCTGCCTTAAGTTCAATTTTACTCTTAGGTCAATTTCATGACAAAACCTGCTGTTGGCTGCTGCCAATTGTCTATCAGGTACATTCAATGATCTTGATCACCATCAGATAGCTTCTCTTGGGAGTTGCTTTATACCGGGAGATAGGTCAAACGAGCAAATACATTTAAGAATGGAACTTGCTAAACCATTACAACAACTCCAAGACAGTGCAAGAAGAATAGCTGAGGTCACTTTTGTTTCCCTTAATTTGCTCCAGTAGCTATCCGCGGGTGAAAAGTTGGAAATTTATTTATAATTGCAGATACAACGTGAAAGCAAACTGGATGTAAATGTGGAAGAGTATGTTGAGTCAGCAGTGAGACCGTTCTTGATGGATGTGATTTATTGTTGGTCGAAGGTGAGTTTAACAATCACTTATAAATATTACCCTTGAATAAGTTGTTCCTGTCGAAGTGTCCATTTGACTTTTTCTCACCCCACTTCTCTTAGAACCTGGCTTCATGGTTATAAATCCCAATTGGCCTTCTAATATACATTTTTATAGGAAATATAAGCTTGTAATAGCATTGGAATGCTATTCTGTCTTTCACGTGGTATTGCGGCAACCTATGTGAATCAATCATGCCTTAATAGATTGATTTGTGGTGCAAATTTTGAAGTCATTGTGGATTTTATTCTTTGATTAATCCTCCTTATCTTTAGAATGACAAAATCTATTTTATTCTGAACATTTGATGAAGTTCAAGTTTTATCCCACAGTTTGACTTGAGTGATTGAGTCAGTTTTATAAGAAAGGAATAATCTGTTTCATTTTTATGTACCATACCCTCTTCAGGTGAAATTGCAACACTAATAGTACCACATAACCCTATGAAACTCTTATGGTGGGGGGAGTATCGTCAGTGGTGACGCCGAATGAGCATATTCTGGCATTTTGCTTCCCTGTATGGCTGGGGAAGGCCAGATGTATTCAATTGAAGTGAATTTATTTGAGTGGTGTGTAGTTGACTGAAATCAAAATTTTGAGTAAAACTGAAATTTCTCAAGATGTTGGTGATAAATTGCTATTTTTAACTTTGATGGAATTGTTCATGTGGATTTTTTTTTTTTATATCTTAAATTATTGCAATTAATTAGAAAGATAAAGTGGTTTTCTGGTTTGACTTAC
This sequence comes from Nepenthes mirabilis, assembly GCA_025585075.1. Classification (NCBI taxonomy): domain Eukaryota; kingdom Viridiplantae; phylum Streptophyta; class Magnoliopsida; order Caryophyllales; family Nepenthaceae; genus Nepenthes; species Nepenthes mirabilis. The sequence goes on along the minus strand of JAODPA010078756.1, from coordinate 1,683 downwards.
AACTTCAATGCATATGCTAGTGGGGTTCTTCTTGCTAAATTGAATGTGTACTATTTTAGAACTCTCCCTCCCCCTTAGCGTGGACTTCTAGTTCTTACCAGATTTTCTATTACCAGGGGAGCAGTTTTGCAGAGGTCATTCAAATGACAGATATATTTGAGGGAAGTGTTATAAGACTTGTTAGGAGGCTTGACGAATTTCTAAACCAGGTAATGCCAACGAAGATGCATGATTGCTTATTCCTCATAGTTTTCTGTGTTTCGGACAATGTTATCTTATTACCATCATCCCAGTGGTTCACGCATGCGTGGATCCCTTTTTAGGCGTCTAAATCCTTTTGCCAAACTTGGACTACGCTGATTCAAGCACTGCCTCTTCCCTCATAGATGCCCATCAGAGGTGTATCTTACCCGGGTAGATGTTATTATCCCTTGCTTTTGCCTATCAGCAGGACCTAAAATATCTAAAGCTGTGTGCTTTTGAATTGCTAGCGAGTTGTTATGGGACTATACTTTCCTCATGTTGCCTGCGCAGCAGCTGCCTATATAACCTGTGTGACGTAGAGAAGTCAACTTTTTCTCTATGTTTCCGCCCTAAATGTGTAGAGACATATGACTTCTACAGGAAAGACACTTTCCTATAAAAGTTTGAATACAGAGTATGGAGCAACTCTCTAATGCCCACCAGCAAGCTCACCCTCAGAGCTTATGAGACTAGCCGTACTCTTGGTTGCACTATTCTTTGGCTTCATCTAACTTGTCTTAGCTTGTCCAGAATGAGAGACCACCTTTTTATATAGGAATTTCACCTTCTCAACCAATGACTAAAATTCTCTTTATCCTCCACCATGGATGACTTGAACTCATAATCTGGATATTTTCTACAGTTATTCCATCAAAAATACTTTAGAACTAATATCATTTTCTCCGCTCAAGAACTATGTCTCCTCTTTTTTCCTTAATTTTTTAATAATTAATTAGGTTATCTTAAAACTATCTTTTATCACCTATACAATTTTCTTCCCTACATACGCATCTTTGTACAACTTTGTTGCACATGTGGGTATCCTCTGTGTCCGTGACACATCGGCGTGGCGCATATCCTCTGTGCTTCTCGGCAACCTGTGGCAAAGTGGACTAAAGGAAACCGACTTCTGGGGGTTTGGGTTCTAATACCATGCGGCTGTTGGTAGTTTTCTCAATTTTTGAGCTGCTATATAGCTGAGTACATAGGTTCTTTATAGGCTTCTGTATTAACTCTTTTATGGATTTTGCCAGTTGAAGGATGCTGCTCATGCTGTGGGAGAGATTGATCTGGAGAACAAGTTCGAAGCTGCCAGTACAAGCCTTCGTCGTGGAGTTATGTTTGCCAACTCCCTATACTTGTAGCCTGTCTCCATGTAGGGTCCTTTTATAGGGCACCCGCTTCTGCGTGAGGACGGGTTTGGGGTTCTGAGAAATCGGCCTCTTTAAGATCAGGTGTAGGACGATGCATTGTATTTCTCCATGGCTCCATTGTTAGATCCCGAAAGATTCAGGCAAAGAGTCGAATTCATTGTACATATATAATTAGTACTAGGAAATTTATTTATACTGTCAGAGTTAATCAGAGGAGGGTAGCAGTCTTAGAAGCTGATGTTTGAGGCTTGACAGTTGTAACCTAATTTATTTGACGCATCGCCCC